>JAINVK010001283.1:0-40213 GCA_030068075.1 Paguma larvata
TTTGCCAAGCCCATAGGTGTTTCTCGTTCCCGAGGCAGTGTGTGAGCTGGGCAAGGCCATGCGGGTCTTGTCACTCTCTGCGTTATGTCATTCGTATCCCTGATTCAGAACTCTGGACCTCTGTCCACCCCTTCCCCCCCCCCTTTGCTCCATTGTCACTCTGAGCCCTCCCTGGAGTCCACTCCGCGTGTTTATCGTACAGTCATAGCCTGGGCTCTTCCCTGGGGATCCTGCTGCATTCGTTGTGAGTGTGGCATATGTTGGGCAAAGAGCCCCTGGCTCTTCAGCAGGATAGTTTTCCCTGTAAGCTTGTTCATCTCTGCAGGAGTCCCCCAGAACTCAGGTTTCTGGCCCCAGCAGGCCTGTGTTGTTTTCGTTTGGCCATGGAAGATACTCAGAGTTTCTCTCGTTTCGAGCCCCTTGAAAGACAAGAATAACAGTCAGTTGGGAAGATATTCCAGTATGTGAATGATGCTCAGGGCAAGATCTCTTTCTTGGAAACCAGTGCAACCTGAAGGGTATGTGAAGGGACAAGGTGACCCTGCTCTAGTAGTTCCCTCTGCATTTCTTGCAGACATATTGCACACTGGCCAGCATGTTGACTCAGTCCATCCTTCCTCTAGGTGATTCCTGGCATTCTCTGACACATCTCACCACCCATTTCCATTCCACGTGAGGGCACACGGGTGAGGGCACTTGCGTCGTCCAATCCTGGGCCGAGAGGAGTGAACTGCTAAGGAGGCCAACACCAGGTGCTGCCCCAATGGGTTCCACCCTCTCTGCCAGTCCGTGCCTTCTGCCACTGTGCTCGGGGCTGTTGTGGACCTAGTCCTGCCAGCCTGCACCGTCACCGTTGCTACAGTCGAGTATGCTGAAGGAGGACAACACTGCAGGGGCCAAAGGCATGCTGGCCATACCGAGACCACGGAACGGATTTGCTGAGGCACTGAGTTTGCCCAGGCACTGCCTTGATGCGCAGGACTGTTCGCGCCTAGGCGCCTGACCCAGAAACCTCCTCGTGGTGGTCAGCTGAACCCAGCCCCAATGCCTGTGGTCCCGCTGGCACCTCGTGGGCCACACATGCAGGGTCAATCCAAGTGTGAGCAAGCGCAAGTCCTGCCAATGGCAGAGGCTGGGCTGCCTCGCTTGGGGCCCGCCACATGCCACATGGACACGCCTGTGGGAAAATCTATCCTTGGGCACGGGTATAGTGAGTGACAGCTCCATGCTTCCTAAGTCTAAACGGGGACAGACTTAGACCTCGAGACATGGGAAGGCAGTGGCCCTAAGGACGGCCAAGCTACAATCCTTCCAATGGGAATGGGAACAATCCGGAAAGGGGATGTATCATTGCATGTCCCCTCAGCCGAGAAAGGAGGTCAGCTCCCTTGCCAGCCGTCGGGCCCAGGCTAAGTGCCATAGTCTAAGCTGGGCCCTTCCAATGCCCCAGGCTTCCGAATGCCTGCATGGGGTTGACAACAACTTCCCGGGGTGCCTGTCACCGAACCTGTCACACAGTCCCGATGTTGGCATACGATCCCCAGCGGAACACCGAGGATCTTCTTCTCAGAGTCTCTATGGGCTGGACCCCAGAGAGGAACTCGTTTGAAAATAGGCTGAAAGTAGATTCGCCGAGGGCCAGAATGCTTCACTAGGAATCCGAAAGACATGACATGGAAAACGAAGTGACTAGTGCCATCTCCTAGCAAGCTGGCCCCCTCAGGTGTAAGCAACACCTGTGGGATTTTTGAAGGGAGCCCTTAACAGGCTACACGGGGGTCCTGTGACCAAGTGGCCTGCGTTCTTCCTTCAGAAAGAGAGGGAAAGTCCTGGCTTTGGGTCTGTTTCTGGCCCTTTCCCCTTCGAGGGCAGGGGCAGCAGTGATTCAGCTCTGGCTGTTTGGGGCTCTTGGCTGAAGCTCAAGTGGTTAGAACCCGACCGGGTCCAATCATCACTTCAGAGACCCTTTGAGCGTTCTCCAGAGTTCAAATGCATGAGCCCTCGAATCTGCAGGATGAAGGCACCTCTCTGCGCCTGGGGAGACAGGCCAGCTGGCTCCCCATGCCTGCAACGACCCGAGCTGACTAAGCACCAAGCCCCAGGGACAGAGGGGCCTGCTATCCTCTGGGATACCAGACACTGAGAGCTGTCCATTGGTTCAGGAAGTGACTGGGTATGCCACCCCAATGCTCGGACCCGGCCGTGTACCTGACACAGACCCCTGGATCCTGGCAGGTTCTAGTTTCCAAAGGGTATGTTCCTCTGAGGCTCTTGCTCTGGATGGCTCCCAAGTGGAACCTAATCTGAGGAGAGAGCAATCAAATGCAAAGAGGCACCCTGGGGACCAAGGTTCATGATTCCAGAAGAGAATGGGCTCCAGTTAGAATTCAGTGCCTCCTCCTAGCTCCCGGCAAGCTGAGTGTCTGGCAAGTGACAACACCTGTGGACTGTCGTCAAAGGAAACCTCCATTGGCTACACCTGGGCCGGAGTCTGCCCTGAGAGGAGACCAGCTCCTTCTCTCAGGGTATCCGGCTGGTCCAGGGTTTCACCTGCGTGAGGGTTGGTCTGGGTGGGAGAGAAGATGCAGAGCCAGTCTCTTGGAAACAGCCTCTTATCAGGACTGCCCGAAGTTGATTCTTCCCCCAGGCTTTTTATACATTTTTTCTAAGCACGCCAAGTATACATCTTGTAAAGATTGACAGGATGAAATCACTCCAGTTTCTCAAAGTTCCTAGGAAAAAACCAATGAAAACATTCCACGCATTCAATAAAACTTCAAAGAATGATCTGTGTTTTAGATTCCATAGAATGTTCCAACAATCAATAGCTCAGGCTGAATAAACACTTCACATGCAGTCAGAACGTACCTATGGCCACATTCTGGTAAATATCACGGGTTCAGAGCGTAAGCACAAAGAAGACGGATATTCATGAAGGCTCTGGCGACAGTCAAAAGTTTACGTGGAAAACATGTTTTGCTCTCAAGTTGCTCCCTAAGATTATCAATTATCCACTGACCATTCTTAATGTCTTCACCCAAAACCTGCCGCAATGACCGCATCCCTGAGAGTCAGGCAGCATTCTTCAAACGTCCATTCAAAAGGGAATATACTTCGAAGTTTTGGGAGCATCTCTCAGAAAGGATCTGATTTTCTTTCCATGACAATCCACACCAAGAAATCATTCGAAGCAAAATATATGTAAGAGACCCCAGCCCAAAATTGACTTGGGGGAGAGAGACTTAAAAGGCCCATCTTGGCCTTGCAGCTCTGCAAACGAGGACTTCTCTTTCCGGTGATTTTTCCTCCACCTGGGGTGACAAGGGCTTGAACCTCAGTTCTTCAGCTCGCAGCCCTGCAGTCGAGGTCTTATGTTCGAGGCCATAAATGCTTCACCCTGGGTTCCAGGGGCTTGGGCCTCAGGCCTTCACGAAACGGTCTCCTGCACACCTGAGAGTGCCATTCTGCTGGAGGTCTGTATTCTTCCTCCAGAAACAGAGGGAAGACTGTCCTGCCCATCAGGAAATAGATGTGCCATTGATGGAGAGGCAAACGGTCCCTGCTCCCGGCTGGTTCTCAAGTGTTTGGAACCTGCACCCGATGCAGTCGTTCTTTCAAGAGACCTTTCGGTGCCGACCAGGGCCTGAGGCATAGTGTGCCTAGGGGAACCATCTGTGAGATGGAAGGAAAGAAGGTCTACCCTTCCCTGCGCTTCCCAGGGCTGGCCAAGCAAGAATTCTGCCATTGGGACTTGAGAAAGGGATGAGAAGCTTCTGGCACTGAGTGCATTTCTTCCCCTGACCTACAGTGGACAGTCACCAGTGGTTTTGGCGGAACGGGATTCACACTTCGGTGTTTGGAATCAGGCTCCGTGGAAGTATTCCTTGAGCAGGCAATGCACTGACTCCTTCTGGCAGCGAAACCCCTGCGTGGGAACCATTTGCTTTTCCATACGAAGCCTTGTCAAGCAGCCCGGGGAAGGAGGCCTACTGGGGAACCATGAATGCCCAGCCCCACCAGGTCAGTAGCAGGGAGCTCCTGGTTCTTTGGGGATATCAGAAACGGACTGCTCTAGGCGAGCCTCGGGCTGGAGAGGGAGTCGGCCACCAATCCCTGATCGTTCCTTATGGGACTGAGAGCCCTACCACGTTTCACTGTGACTCAAGACCTCTGGAGGAATCAGCTATGGAGACATCACGGCTTCAAGGCTTTCATTTCAGTAGAAAATAGGAGAAAACTCCCAAGAACCCGACAAGCTCTGTTGCTCTTCTCCCTGAAATTGACAATGCTTCCTTCCGATTCTCTGGCTTTGCCAACACTCTAACGTTTGGTCTGGCACCTCCAAGTGCCCTATGTCTTTCTCTTGTCCAAATATTTCTCAAAGGCAAGGCCCGAGGGCCTTTCTGCCCACCCTAGGCCAGAGTCAGGATGCCTTGGCCGAGCTCCTCAGTCAGAATGAGGGGACATTGCTCTTAGGTGTGGCCTCGAATTCCCCACAGTGGGGACTGACTTCCAAACAGAGCAAGCGCGTGCGAATGGGTACACAGAAAGCAGAAGATCTTCATGTCAGATGAGCATGGGAGAATTCTGAGAACAAAGACAGAGGCCCAATCTGGCAAGCTGGCTCTTTTCTGAATGAACAAACACACGTGGGCTGCCTAACTGGGAATCATCCATGTGCTGGATGAGGGAGCACAAGGAAAGCTGAGGGCCACACGCAAGCTAGCATTACCAGTCCCCACCGCCAGGAGAGATCTGTGTGACATTCCTCAGGCACTCGTGGCTGCCCAAGCGCCAAGGAGAGGACAGAAGACAAATGCTGAAACTGATGGAGCCTCCATCAGTTGACAGTATCTTAGGAAATGACAAGGAAAAGCCATGGGCCTCATCTCCAGAACCCTATAGGCTCAGTCTCCTGGAGCCCCCAGATCAGCCTGCCCTCCCTAGCGATGTGAGGAACAAAGGCAAGAAGGAAATGGCAGAGAAAAGAGCATTTCCTGGGGTGTCTGAGTCCCTGAAGCCTCCAATTTGAACTCGGGTCAGGATGTGACAGTGCCTGTGTCCAGCCCCAGAGAGCAGAGAGGCTCTGTGCTGAGAGCGCAGCCTCAGAGCCTGCTTCACATTCTGGGTCTCCCTCACTCTCTGCCCCTCTCCTGCTGCTTATTCCCTCTGTCTTGCTCTGGCTCTGGCTCTAACTATGGCTCTCTCTCTCTCTCTCTCTCTCTCTCTGTCTCTCATTCTCTCTCTCTTGTTTCCCACACACTCCCTTTCTCTGTCTGTCTCCCTGTCTCCCCTCTCTCTCCAAAAGTAAATAAACATTTCAAGCGAACAAAATGTAAGTTCCTTGTCACCTACAGCCCCTTGACAAATACTGGAGGCTGGCAGAGGAAAATGTTTCTCCAGCAACCACTAATTGCCCTTATTTAAATGCTATGCCTGGGGGCAAATCAACTCTAGCTTGACAATAGCTAGCCAGGCAGCAGTCTGGGACTCCTTAGCATGTGAAAGCCCCCTTGTGAACTTGCCAGCTGACCTTGCCTTCCCCAAACCCAAGGTTATAAGCAGGTATTCTTCACGTGGTTTTCCTCAAAGGAAGAATTCTTCTCATTCATAACAAGAATAAACCAGAAGCAACACACTGAGGCCCAAAGGTATTCAGCTCAGGTAAAATGGAGTCATACCGGGACTGCTGACTTGAGCTGCAGTACCTAGGCAAGCCTGGTTTCCTGAGAGTAAGAAGGAAACACCTGAGGGGTTGGGATGAAAGGAAACAGCAGGCACAAGAATGTCTCAGCCGCCCAGCAAACAGGGAGCTGACACGGAGGCTTTTCTTTCCAGAAAGCAACTGTATTCCTGCCGGCACTGCTCAGTTCGCTCCTACGCAAGGAACTGAGCCCCGAACCCCACGTAGTGTAGTCTTCTCTGTAGCTTTGACTTCTTTGTCTCACATAGAGAGTAACATACGAACATGCAGTCTCAATAAGCGGTCTCACGTTACAAGGTCCTGAGGGATGCTGTCCCATATACGTGAAGCCAGGTTGCCTTGAGGGTTTTTTTCCCCTGCCTTTAGGGAGCGGACCCTACCACATTCGCCCCTTTCACGCTCAGGTCCCCTGTCTAGCCTCAAAGAGCACCGTCTCACATTAGAGGTCGGTACTTTTATCACTACTTTACATGAGTGGCCGTCTTTTTTTCCTCTTTTCTATCTCTCTCTGTAAACTCTGTTCACAATGAGACTGGAGGCAGACCATACAGGCAGGGTAGCACAGCAGGCTCACATTAAGCACCCTCTGAAATGTAGGAAACAAATTCCCATGAGGCTTTTTGAAGAGGGCGGTTTTAACATTTTATGTCCAAATGCAGCTCTGCCTTAGTTTGAAGCTAAGTTCTCTTTTTCTGTAAATCAATGGACAGATACCATGTTAAAGATAGCTGCCCTGGCCTTCTGCCGATTGTGGACCGCTGATAAGAAATACAATTGCTGAGTATTCTGTCTTGCTTACTGTTTGCTGCAAACATTGTAAAACTTTTTCTGAGTCTAGTCTGACATGTATTAGTTAAAGTACCTGGCATTTCTCGCTTCTGTAACTCTGCTTGCTCATTATAAATTAGATTGGGTATCTGGCATTTCTCACTTGTGTAACCTTGCTTCCCTCACATTCTTCCCCTTCCCCCTTTATGACATGCATTAGTTTGTGTAACTGGCTTTGCTCACATTCTTCCCCTTCACCTTTCGGACATTCATTAGCTTGAGCGGACATTTACTAGCTTGAGAACCTTGCTTCCCTCACATTCTCCCCCTTCCCCTTTTCTGATATGTATTAGGATAAATAACTGACTTTTTCACATAACGGACAGAAACTTCCCTGCCAAAGAACACACAAAGAACCCCCAATCAGAGGGCTGCATATGTTCGTATTTCAAATATCGACCAATCAGTCACCCTATAACCTGAAACCTTCCTATACTATTTGTCTCTGTCTATAAAAACGCTGTACCAACCATGTTCGAGGCCTTTCTGCATATTGGTAGCGATATGCGAAAGGACCTGGATTGATCCTGAAATAAAACGACCCTTGCCACTTGGCTTTGACTTTCGACTCTGGTGGTCTCTTTTGGGGGGATTCGAGAATTCGGGCACAACATTTGGAGGTCCCACCGAGATCTCCCCTGAGCCCACCAGACTTCTGGTCAATGGGTCGTCTCTGATTCCGATCGGAAAGTAAGTAAGCCGGCTCTATCCTATCTTTTTCTCTTTTTCTCTCTGATCTGTGTTTCTTCTCAGGAGAACCGGTTCTATTTGGTTGCTGCGGTGGCTGTGGCGGACGCGCTATAGGGCACCCAGCTTGGGGGTCAGTCGGAGACGTCCACTGAGTAGGGGCCTCTTTGGTCCGCTTGGGAGCCTTCGGGCTCATTTGGGGCACATTTAGCCCATTTGGGGCCTCTTTGGTCCGCTTGGGAGCCTTCGGGCTCATTTGGGGCACATTTAGCCCATTTGGGGCCTCTTTGGTCCGCTTGGGAGCCTTCGGGCTCATTTGGGGCACATTTAGCCCATTTGGGAGCCTTCGGGCTCATTTGGATAACTTTGTTCTTCTACGGGCACTCACGCCCAATGCGCCGGCGAACTAACCACTTTTATTTTCTCCAGAGTGCTAAGAGATATCTATAGGTGCCTGAAGGAAAAAACCATCTAGTCAAATAGGCATGCCAATTGTTACCTGTGTTCTGATGTGATATGTGTCTGTGGGTCCATGTGATATGTGTCTGTGTGTCCATGTGATATATATCTGTGTATCCAGGTGATGTAACTGAAAAACTCAGAATGCCCGATTTTCTAATAACCCTAAAAATTTGATAGCTCTCCTGGACAGTGTTATGTTCTCCCATCAACCCGCCTGGGATGATTGTCAGCAGCTCCTCTGAATCCTGTTCGCCACCGAGGAGCGAGAAAGGATTCAATTAAAAAAAAAAAAAAAAAAAAAAGGCAGGTTCCTGGAGATGACGGCCAGCCTACTGCTAACTTTGATCTCATTAACGCAGTTTTTTTCCTTGACCTGACCCCCACAGGATGGCTGGGACTACGACATGGCAAAAGGTAGGGGACGACTGCGCATTTATAGCCAGACTTTAATGGCGGGTCTCTGGGCGGCTGCACACAAGCCCCCTAATTTGGCAAAGGTAATACTTTATCATCGTAGAGACTTCAGAGAATTCAGGAAAGGGTAAAAGTCCATCATAGGGTGTCCGGGACCCCCCTGCATAAGATAGGAAGGGCTAGTTGATGGAAACTTGTTACAGAACTTTTTCGAGATGTTATGTGCCGTACTGAGTCTAAAGAAAAGACTCAGTATAGAATCTAATTAAGCATTGTGCCGTACTGCGTCTAAAAGAAGACTCAGTATAGAATCGGAGAAGCTAAGCATTGTGCCGTACTGCGTCTAAAAGAGGACTCAGTATAGTTAAGCGTAGTGCCGTACTGCATCTAAAAGAGGACTCAGTATAGAAATAAGAAGCTAAACCCTTTTTGAGAAGTTATAAGGCCATACTGAGTCTAAAAACAGAGGACTCTGTATAAAAAACAGAACTTAAACTTTTGAGAAGCATGGGCCATAATGAGTCTAAAGAAGAGACTCTTTATTGACATTATTCATAATCTCTTTTTTAAAAAAGGGGATTAAAGTTTCAAAACAACAGGTAGCACGCTTTCTGTTTTGTTCAAGAGCAGTGCCCGTGGTTCCCCGAGGAAGGCACACTCAATTCAAATATATGGAGTAAAGTAGGAGATGAAATTAAGCAGTTTTATGTCACCAACGGACCTCAGAAGGTCCCTATTGACACTTTATCATTATAGATTGTCATAAAAGAAGCTTTAGACTCAGATATAGATGAAATTTCTGGAGCTATGGCTTCTCCGGTTCCTATTAAGGTTAAAGAAGCAGACGGGGATGAGGAGGAAACTGGGCAGGTTAGAAGTCCTAAAGCTTCCATGAATTGGACTTTCCTATTCCTAATATAAGAAACTCTCTTACACTGTTTCTCCTTCTACACTCTGGTTAATCTAACTATATGTGAGGGCTTCTAATTCATTCCCTGGATTAATAACTATGATTGGAGCTAATTGACTCTGGCTGGTTTACCTTGGGATAGAGATTTTAAGGAATATTCCCAAGCAGCTGCCGAAACTCCTTTTGTTTCGG
Organism: Paguma larvata; assembly: GCA_030068075.1. Classification (NCBI taxonomy): domain Eukaryota; kingdom Metazoa; phylum Chordata; class Mammalia; order Carnivora; family Viverridae; genus Paguma; species Paguma larvata. The sequence continues at coordinate 9,198 of JAINVK010001283.1, forward strand.
GGAACTTCCCTGTCCTCTCTGGCCCGACAAAGACTGCCTCATTCCAATAGTGGAAAACAAAAGAAAACAAAACAAAGGATTCAAAACAAAAGAAAATAAAATGTGGCGATCTGCTCACCTATCTGAGCTGACGGACTTTAGGACCATGTGAAACTGCTTTCTCTGCCTCCAGGCCGCTTTAGTCTGCCTTCAAGCCTCTGGGCCGCTGCGCCCATTCTGTCCTCCCTTCCCCCTCCTTCTCTGCCACTGCCTGGGGTGGGGCCTAGGTCTCTGGCTCTTCAATGCCTCAGGTAGCATTCCGCTCCCCACCCCCACACTGTCGAAAGGAAAAAAAAAAAAAAAAACCGCATCCTTAAATTTTAAATTTCCTCACTGGTTACACGGGGAGAAACTTAATAATGGTAAACTTTTAAAGAGATATAAATAAAATATTATTAAGGTAAATACTAAGGTTGAGTAAATGGAATTTCGAAAGTACACTGATATAAAGTTGAAATTCTGCTTTTCTCTCCGTTCAAAACATAATGTAAAAAAAGGTGTTTTTTGCTCTCTTTTCTATGGCAAAACCAAAGCTTTAGTTATCAGGTCTTTAACTGCTCAGTAAAAATACCTCAATGTTAAAAGAGCTAGGTTTTGCCAACAACTAGCTATATGATGCTATACATTGGCCTTTAGGATCTTTTATTGCCGCCTTGGTCAAATAAATAGAGTTTTAAGATTTAATGATCTGTAATCCTATTTAGGATGTGCTCTATAATAACTTCCTGAGGTTTTAACAAAACTCCCAGGATTAAATAGTAAATGAAACATATTTGGTGTTTAAACGAATTTAAGTTCGATGGATCTGTCTTTAAAGTTATCAGCATTAAATATAAGACTTTATTCTACTAAGGCTTACTGAAGGTTTAACAAGCTCATGTTATCTCTATTCCAATTTGTTAGCAAAAGGAAGCCTGAAAGTGATGGTTAACTTTGTCTGCCTCATAGTTTCATGGGTAAATGTTAAGACAGCTTTCAAAGTCCTTGGTAACCTAAAGTGTTAAGAGTTTGGCTTGCATGAGAACTTAAAATTGAAATCATTGGCTATCTAACGAGATAAGAAGCTGAAGCACTAATTACTAAATGTAGGTTTGTGCTTTGGACCTGTTGCAAAAAACTAAGGATATTAAGAACTGTTAAAAAAACATGCTTTGTGTTTAATGGATTCATAAGTTTGCCATCTAACAAATTCTGATATAACATAGAGTTCACAATTTGTTACTACTTAGTTTTCACTAAAAACTAAGGTTTCTAGCAGTTAAAGTTCTGGGAAGTGTATTTAAGACTGATGGAAATAAGGAAAACAGCTCTGTATAAGAGAAAGTAAGAGATATGTAAGAAAGATATAAAGAATGGGAATACATCTTTCACTGAGGGTAAAAGAAAGTAATTTGTCCTAAATGAGACTGGTTATTTGGAAAGAAATGGCTTTGGACAAAATCTAAATGCTAAAGACAAGTTGTAGAAGGTTTGTAAAGGAAAAATCTTTAAAAGGAATTTTATTTGTGGTCAGGACGGACTAAGGTTAAAGACATAGATTTTAAAAGTACACAGAGTTAGGATCAAAATTCCTCCTCCTTTGATCCAAAAGCTGGGGAAATGGTGGCAATACCCTTAAAGATAGCCTCCTCTCCCCTGTAGCTGTTCTAAAGGATTTTCAAATTGTTGTAATAGACCTACAAGATTGTTTTATTACTCTTCCCCTACATCGGGAAGATCGCCCTAGATTTGCCTTTAGCCTGCCTTCTGAAAACCTTAAGCAGCCTTCTCAGAGGTATCAATGGAAAGTTTTGCCTCAGGCCATAAAAGAAAATCTCAGAAGTAGTTTGCTGCTAATATATACATATATTATATGAAAGGGTATATTTTGGTTTTGCTAAAACCCTTGTTGACTTTTCTACAGTGAACATTTTTTAACTCGATTTAATAAAAATGTTAATTTTGGAAGTGGAGTTTTGTAAAAACCTTTTTCAGTCAAACAATAATGACAGTGGATAGTAATAACAATCACCAGAAAAGCCATACATCTTAATAACATATGCCTTTGTTCTGTCCTATGTGCTTGAACATTTTCTCTGCAGTTACAAGAGTGTAATTGTAAGAATAGCTGTTTAATGAACTCTTTTTAAAAGATTTTTGACCATAGGTTTTTCCAGTTTAAAGCAATAACTTTAGTACTTTCTTTCAAAGTTAATACTTCCAGTATATCAAGTTAAACCATTCTGAGATTTGAGAACTTCTTTAAAGGAAAATTGTAGTAAAAATCGTCTTGATAAAATTGTGTTTTAAAGTTTGTGGATTAGTTAAAATATCAGTAATAGTCTTGTGTGTCTTTCCTATAAGCATTTTCAGAAGAAAAATATTGACTGCTATTATCTGGGAACTCCTCAGTATGGAAATGTTTGTTTAAAATCTCACCTTTTGTCAGTGCATCAGAAATAAGGACAAGCGTTACAGATTTACAGCTTAAATTCATGAGAAAGTCCTTATTTTTGATATGCTTGTTAGCCGAGTCAGAATAAGGGAGGGAAACTCTATTGATACTCTGATACCTAAATTTCACAGTACCACTTTTGGAAAGCTGTTCCCCTCAGCAAATTACAGTTTATGTTGTTAAAACAGAGTCTTATTTGAGATGTATTACTTTATTTTCAATTAAAAGTGGTTTTCTCCTAAAAAATAGTCCCACCCTATGTCAAAGATTGTGGATCAAGTTTTAAAACCGGTTCGGTTTTGCAGGCTTTTAAAGAGGCTTAACACGAGGCACCTTTAGAATGGTTGCATCTGCCCTCTACGTCCAGAAAAAATAGTTATATCCTATCCAGCTCTTACTGGCTACTTTACTAAATAAGGGACGCAAACGTAGTAAAGAGTTATTGGGGCGTGACGTGGCAAATGTTATTATTCCCTATAACAAAGATCAGTTGGAATGTCTTTTACAAAATAGTGAAGACTGGCAAATAGCCTTAGAGGGTTTTGGTGGTGAGATTCTTTTTCATCTCCCAAACAATCCTCTCTTGCAGTTCCTCAAAAAGCACCCTGTTATTTTTCCTAAGTTGGCTAAGGCAGATCCCCTTCCTAGTCCAGCTGTACTGGTCTTTAAAGATGGGTCTTCAAATGAAGCAGCTGTCATCATTGTAGATGGAAATCCTCATGTACGAAATACTTTGAAAACTTCTGCTCAGAGAGCTGAACTTATGGCTGTCATTTATGCATTTGCCCACCTAAATGCTAGACCTTTCAATCTGTATACTGATTCTCATTACATTTTTCAATTATTTCCTCATGTTGAGACTGCTCTATTACCAGAACATCGTTCCTCTATTTTTTCCTATTAAAAAACCCTTCAGTCTCACATTCATGCCAGGACAATGCCCTTTTATATTGGACATATTCGGGCCCACAGTAACTTGCCTGGTCCTCTAACTGAAGGAAATAACCAAGCTGATATATTAACTGGAATTGCAATTTTCCCAGCTATAGAGGAAGCCCGGAACTCTCATGATTTGCATCATCAAAATGCAGCAGCTTTGAGACTTCAATTTAAAATTATTCGTGAAGAGGCCCAAAACATCGTCAGAACCTGAGGGCAGTGCCCAACGCACGCTCCCGTTTTGGCTTCAGGAGTTAACCCTAGAAGCCTGAGGCCTAATGATCTTTGGCAGATGGATGTTACTCATGTTCTATCTTCTGGTAAACTGTCCTATGTGCATGTGTGTGTGGATACCTTTTCTCATGCTATTGCCTTGGCACATACAGGAGAGGCCTTTAAGGATGTGATCCAGCACCTTTGTCTATGCTTTTCCTACTTGGGAATTCCCAGGGCAATCAAAACGGACAATGCCCCTGCTTATACGCCAGCCGCCTTCAAAAGACTTAACAGGATGTAGTGTTAACCTGGAGGCGAGGGTATGCTTGTGTATTTCCACAGGACGTGGACTCCCCTCTGTAGATTCCTGATAGATTGGCACAGCCCTATGTCCGGCCTCCCCAAGCCACCGCCATCTCCTCCGGTTCTTCAAAGGATGACCCAAAGGGAGATGCAGAGACGCACTTTGAAACATCACTCCGACGCCTCCACTGCCCTCTACCTACCGGAGATGGAGGATAACGCTCTCCAGGACCCTGAGCAAGCTCTCTTTGCAGAACAGTCGGCCTTGTTGTTAAGAGTCAAGGGACCCCCCTTGGCCCCTGCAATGTTTTCTCTATGTTGTTTCAGCCTGTGTCCAGTCCTCATATGTACTTTTGTACTTTAGTCTTACTTCTGGGAAATTTAGGGTAAAAATTAACGAGGTTATATTTCTTATTCCGATTGTGTTTTATCCAATTGCATTAGTACAAGTCATCCAGGAGATCAGTGATGCTCTCATGTGACCAAAAAGTGGATTTGTTACTCCTTTGTGTTTTAATGGGACTGAACATTCCTGGGATAAAGTATAGAAGCACATACTGGGGGTCTGGATAATAATCTTTCTAATTTTGTTCATCGCTCTTTTGTTTCCATGATGATCAATATCGGAGTTTCTGCAGCATAAAATCTATTTCAACAGAATTTCGTACTTTTGCCCTAAAAGACAAAAAAAGGGAAGATGCTGAAGACCAGAAGATACTGGCCCTGGTAATACTACCTAAGGAGAAGACTCAGGCCCATAAAGCAGTGCCCTAGACCGGGGCCCTCATCGGTGGATGGGGGTGCCTTGAAGCAAATGCCAGGTTGTAATACGACAAGAACATAATTGCTGGTCTGACTCTGAAGGAGGGCCGGTTAGCCAATGACGGGTAAGACTCCTCATGGGAGGGGCCACCTAAGCCAGGCAACGGTCAGGAAAGAGTCACCACGACACCTGGCTATAGGGTCACTGGGCCTCTGTGTTGACTTGAGATTTATCCTAATATCCTCCTGAAGAAGACGGGCCATAAAAAAATAGGAGTGGCTCCAGAGCTTCTTCCCCTATTATGCTGCCATATGCTGCCATACTTTACTAGTAGTAAAATAATGTTGAAAATCATGGAAATAAAATGTCTAAGAAATTGATAGAGTTTAAAATAAATTTTGATCTATTTAGACTGATGCCAGACCCTCAGGAATGTGAATACTGCTGTAAATTTCAGGTCAGGACTATGGTAGGAAATAGAGGCTGGATAATGTTTTTCATGTGGCCTTTCGACTGTAACCAACAATCTACGGGTAAAATCTCTGTGCTTTGTACTTGCTCCTTCAACCTATACCACTTAGAATGTGCCCATTACATACTCTACATTTAAAAAAAAATAGAAAGGGAAAAAATTGTTGGGAGCCGTTTTGGGCTCGCAGGTTGAGACCCCTCTCTGTGTGGAAAAGGTTAAAGCAAGGCTCCAGCCAGCCAAACTGGCGCCTAGTCTTACCTCCTTCTGAATAGTCTTTCAGGCCTGGATTTCTTGAGCTGCTTTCGTTGGCCTAAGGGATATAATGCTCTTTGATTTTATGGCACATGGAAATGGGGACCTGGTCTTGATGGATAAAATCTGAATGAGAGTAAACTGGTCAGAAGTAACCTCAGGGTTGTCTCTTGGGGATAGGTTACACAAATTGACAAAGATATACAAAGGATAAAAAACTGCCATCACCTCGCTCGAAAAGTCCCTGACCTCCCTCTCGGAGGTAGTTTTACAGAACAGGAGGCAGGGTGGTTTCAGTCCTGGTTCAGTGTGTCCCCTTGGTTAACTACCCTACTCTCCACTTTAATTGGGCCTCTAGTCATCCTACTTCTCACTCTCACATTAGGTCCCTGTGTCATAAACAAAATTATTAATTTTGTCCAGGATAGGTTCAATACCATACAACTAATGGTGTTAAGAACTCAATACCAACCGCTCAAGACATTACAAACAGAGGCCTAAAAGACCCAAGATTGGCTCTTTAGGCACAAGAAAAAAAGGGGGGAATGAAGAGGGCGGTTTTAACATTTTATGTCCAAATGGCAGCTCTGCCTTAGTTTGAAGCTAAGTTCTCTTTTTCTGTAAATCAATGGACAGATACCGGGTTAAAGATAGCTGCCCTGGCCTTCTGCCGATTGTGGACCGCTGATAAGAAATACAATTGCTGAGTATTCTGTCTTGCTTACTGTTTGCTGCAAACATTGTAAAACTTTTTCTGAGTCTAGTCTGACATGTATTAGTTAAAGTACCTGGCATTTCTCGCTTCTGTAACTCTGCTTGCTCATTATAAATTAGATTGGGTATCTGGCATTTCTCACTTGTGTAACCTTGCTTCCCTCACATTCTTCCCCTTCCCCCTTTATGACATGCATTAGTTTGTGTAACTGGCTTTGCTCACATTCTTCCCCTTCACCTTTCGGACATTCATTAGCTTGAGCGGACATTTACTAGCTTGAGAACCTTGCTTCCCTCACATTCTCCCCCTTCCCCCTTTTCTGATATGTATTAGGATAAATAACTGACTTTTTCACATAACGGACAGAAACTTCCCGCCAAAGAACACACAAAGAACCCCCAATCAGAGGGCTGCATATGTTCGTATTTCAATTATCGACCAATCAGTCACCCTATAACCTGAGACCTTCCTATACTATTTGTCTCTGTCTATAAAAACGCTGGACCAACCATGTTCGAGGCCTTTCTGCATATTGGCAGCGATATGCGAAAGGACCTGGATCGATCCTGAAATAAAACGACCCTTGCCACTTGGCTTTGACTTTCGACTCTGGTGGTCTCTTGTGGGGGGATTCGAGAATTCGGGCACAACACTTTTTATTCCTCCAAGAGTTGAAAACCGTCCACCAAAGAAGTCTCCGGTGTTCCACCTGTTTCCGGTCTGGACCGGGACATGAGCCCCCTTTTCTTTTTGATCTGTGATCCCGTCTGTGAGGTTTTCCTCATCATCTCTCCCTAGGCAGCAGGTGTTCAGGTTAAATTTTCCACAAACACTTCTCTCAGAAGCCAGCATGGAATCTAAGGCCAAGCAAGTTTGATAGATGGCATCGGACATCTTGGTTCGTTGTTTGACTACAACCCAAAGAGCTCAGGCATTTTCATTGGTGATCATTTTTGTAGAACTCCTTGAAGTCTACTTATGTGGTTTAGCCTGGAAATGGGAGTGTAGGAGCCCCAATATACATCCACTGTCTAGAAGGCAGGGCCAGAATATTGGATTCTACGCTCGGGAGGCCATTTCTTATCTTTTTCAGCGTGAATTTGTAAGGCACGCTGCTTTTTTGAGTCTCCCTGTCCCTTACCCTTGACCTCCCAAATGTTGTTCTCTGGCAAGTGGGAACAGGAAGAAAGATGGACACCCGTTTGCAGCACACATGACCCTGTCCAAACCGAGGGATGGACAGTACAGTGTGTTCTTTGACATACCTAGTGCAGTCCACCTGACACCTGCCATTTGATGGCTGTGTTGACAGTGTCTCAGGCCTCTCAGAGTTGAGAGAAGTTACACAAGGGATGGTGACCCGACTCAAGGTGACAAGGCTTTCAGGTGGAACTATGAGTTGGCCCTGTTTGCCAAGCCCATAGGTGTTCTCGTTCCCGAGGCAGTGTGTGAGCTGGGCAAGGCCATGCGGGTCTTGTCACTCTCTGCGTTATGTCATTCGTATCCCTGATTCAGAACTCTGGACCTCTGTCCACCCCTTCCCCCCCCCCTTTGCTCCATTGTCACTCTGAGCCCTCCCTGGAGTCCACTACGCGTGTTTATCGTACAGTCATAGCCTGGGCTCTTCCCTGGGGATCCTGCTGCATTCGTTGTGAGTGTGGCATATGTTGGGCAAAGAGCCCCTGGCTCTTCAGCAGGATAGTTTTCCCTGTAAGCTTGTTCATCTCTGCAGGAGTCCCCCAGAACTCAGGTTTCTGGCCCCAACAGGCCTGTGTTGTTTTCGTTTGGCCATGGAAGATACTCAGAGTTTCTCTCGTTTCGAGCCCCTTGAAAGACAAGAATAACAGTCAGTTGGGAAGATATTCCAGTATGTGAATGATGCTCAGGGCAAGATCTCTTTCTTGGAAACCAGTGCAACCTGAAGGGTATGTGAAGGGACAAGGTGACCCTGCTCTAGTAGTTCCCTCTGCATTTCTTGCAGACCTATTGCACACTGGCCAGCATGTTGACTCAGTCCATCCTTCCTCTAGGTGATTCCTGGCATTCTCTGACACATCTCACCACCCATTTCCATTCCACGTGAGGGCACACGGGTGAGGGCACTTGCGTCGTCCAATCCTGGGCCGAGAGGAGTGAACTGCTAAGGAGGCCAACACCAGGTGCTGCCCCAATGGGTTGCACCCTCTCTGCCAGTCCGTGCCTTCTGCCACTGTGCTCGGGGCTGTTGTGGACCTAGTCCTGCCAGCCTGCACCGTCACCGTTGCTACAGTCGAGTATGCTGAAGGAGGACAACACTGCAGGGGCCAAAGGCATGCTGGCCATACCGAGACCACGGAACGGATTTGCTGAGGCACTGAGTTTGCCCAGGCACTGCCTTGATGCGCAGGACTGTTCGCGCCTAGGCGTCTGACCCAGAAACCTCCTCGTGGTGGTCAGCTGAACCCAGCCCCAATGCCTGTGGTCCCGCTGGCACCTCGTGGCCACACATGAAGGGTCATTCCAAGTGTGAGCAAGCGCAAGTCCTGCCAATGGCAGAGGCTGGGCTGCCTCGCTTGGGGCCCGCCACATGCCACATGGACACGCCTGTGGGAAAATCTATCCTCGGGCACGGGTATAGTGAGTGACAGCTCCATGCTTCCTAAGTCTAAACGGGGACAGACTTAGACCTCGAGACATGGGAAGGCAGTGGCCCTAAGGACGGCCAAGCTACAATACTTCCAATGGGAATGGGAACAATCCGGAAAGGGGATGTATCATTGCATGTCCCCTCAGCCGAGAAAGGAGGTCAGCTCCCTTGCCAGCCGTCGGGCCCAGGCTAAGTGCCATAGTCTAAGCTGGGCCCTTCCAATGCCCCAGGCTTCCGAATGCCTGCATGGGGTTGACAACAACTTCCCGGGGTGCCTGTCACCGAACCTGTCACACAGTCCCGATGTTGGCATACGATCCCCAGCGGAACACCGAGGATCTTCTTCTCAGAGTCTCTATGGGCTGGACCCCAGAGAGGAACTCGTTTGAAAATAGGCTGAAAGTAGATTCGCCGAGGGCCAGAATGCTTCACTAGGAATCCGAAAGACATGACATGGAAAACGAAGTGACTAGTGCCATCTCCTAGCAAGCTGGCCCCCTCAGGTGTAAGCAACACCTGTGGGATTTTTGAAGGGAGCCCTTAACAGGCTACACGGGGGTCCTGTGACCAAGGGGCCTGCGTTCTTCCTTCAGAAAGAGAGGGAAAGTCCTGGCTTTGGGTCTGTTTCTGGCCCTTTCCCCTTCGAGGGCAGGGGCAGCAGTGATTCAGCTCTGGCTGTTTGGGGCTCTTGGCTGAAGCTCAAGTGGTTAGAACCCGACCGGGTCCAATCATCACTTCAGAGACCCTTTGAGCGTTCTCCAGAGTTCAAATGCATGAGCCCTCGAATCTGCAGGATGAAGGCACGTCTCTGCGCCTGGGGAGACAGGCCAGCTGGCTCCACATGCCTGAAACGACCCGAGCTGACTAAGCACCAAGCCCCAGGGACAGAGGGGCCTGCTATCTTCTGGGATACCAGACACTGAGAGCTGTCCATTGGTTCAGGAAGTGACTGGGTATGCCACCCCAATGCTCGGACCCGGCCGTGTACCTGACACAGACCCCTGGATCCTGGCAGGTTCTAGTTTCCAAAGGGTATGTTCCTCTGAGGCTCTTGCTCTGGATGGCTCCCAAGTGGAACCTAATCTGAGGAGAGAGCAATCCAATGCAAAGAGGCACCCTGGGGACCAAGGTTCATGATTCCAGAAGAGAATGGGCTCCAGTTAGAATTCAGTGCCTCCTCCTAGCTCCCGGCAAGCTGAGTGTCTGGCAAGTGACAACACCTGTGGACTGTCGTCAAAGGAAACCTCCATTGGCTACACCTGGGCCGGAGTCTGCCCTGAGAGGAGACCAGCTCCTTCTCTCAGGGTATCCGGCTGGTCCAGGGTTTCACCTGCGTGAGGGTTGGTCTGGGTGGGAGAGAAGATGCAGAGCCAGTCTCTTGGAAAGAGACTCTTATCAGGACTGCCCGGAGTTGATTCTTCCCCCAGGCTTTTTATACATTTTTTCTAAGCACGCCAAGTATAAATCTTGTAAAGACTGACAGGATGAAATCACTCCAGTTTCTCAAAGTTCCTAGGAAAAAACCAATGAAAATATTCCACGCATTCAATAAAACTTCAAAGAATGATCTGTGTTTTAGATTCCATAGAATGTTCCAACAATCAATAGCTCAGGCTGAATAAACACTTCACATGCAGTCAGAACGTACCTATGGCCACATTCTGGTAAATATCACGGGTTCAGAGCGTAAGCACAAAGAAGACGGATATTCATGAAGGCTCTGGCGACAGTCAAAAGTTTACGTGGAAAACATGTTTTGCTCTCAAGTTGCTCCCTAAGATTATCAATTATCCACTGACCATTCTTAATGTCTTCACCCAAAACCTGCCGCAATGACCGCATCCCTGAGAGTCAGGCAGCATTCTTCCAACGTCCATTCAAAAGGGAATATACTTCGAAGTTTTGGGAGCATCTCTCAGAAAGGATCTGATTTTCTTTCCATGACAATCCACACCAAGAAATCATTCGAAGCAAAATATATGTAAGAGACCCCAGCCCAAAATTGACTTGGGGGAGAGAGACTTAAAAGGCCCATCTTGGCCTTGCAGCTCTGCAAACGAGGACTTGTCTTTCCGGTGATTTTTCCTCCACCTGGGGTGACAAGGGCTTGAACCTCAGTTCTTCAGCTCGCAGCCCTGCAGTCGAGGTCTTATGTTCGAGGCCATAAATGCTTCACCCTGGGTTCCAGGGGCTTGGGCCTCAGGCCTTCACGAAACGGTCTCCTGCACACCTGAGAGTGCCATTCTGCTGGAGGTCTGTATTCTTCCTCCAGAAACAGAGGGAAGACTGTCCTGCCCATCAGGAAATAGATGTGCCATTGATGGAGAGGCAAACGGTCCCTGCTCCCGGCTGGTTCTCAAGTGTTTGCAACCTGCACCCGATGCAGTCGTTCTTTCAAGAGACCTTTCGGTGCCGACCAGGGCCTGAGGCATAGTGTGCCTAGGGGAACCATCTGTGAGATGGAAGGAAAGAAGGTCTACCCTTCCCTGCGCTTCCCAGGGCTGGCCAAGCAAGAATTCTGCCATTGGGACTTGAGAAAGGGATGAGAAGCTTCTGGCACTGAGTGCATTTCTTCCCCTGACCTACAGTGGACAGTCACCAGTGGTTTTGGCGGAACGGGATTCACACTTCGGTGTTTGGAATCAGGCTCCGTGGAAGTATTCCTTGAGCAGGCAATGCACTGACTCCTTCTGGCAGCGAAACCCCTGTGTGGGAACCATTTGCTTTTCCATACGAAGCCTTGTCAAGCAGCCCGGGGAAGGAGGCCTACTGGGGAACCATGAATGCCCAGCCCCACCAGGTCAGTAGCAGGGAGCTCCTGGTTCTTTGGGGATATCAGAAACGGACTGCTCTAGGCGAGCCTCGGGCTGGAGAGGGAGTCGGCCACCAATCCCTGATCGTTCCTTATGGGACTGAGAGCCCTACCACGTTTCACTGTGACTCAAGACCTCTGGAGGAATCAGCTATGGAGACATCACGGCTTCAAGGCTTTCATTTCAGTAGAATAGGAGAAAACTCACAAGAACCCGACAAGCTCTGTTGCTCTTCTCCCTGAAATTGACAATGCTTCCTTCCGATTCTCTGGCTTTGCCAACACTCTAACGTTTGGTCGGGCACCTCCAAGTGCCCTATGTCTTTCTCTTGTCCAAATATTTCTCAAAGGCAAGGCCCGAGGGCCTTTCTGCCCACCCTAGGCCAGAGTCAGGATGCCTTGGCCGAGCTCCTCAGTCAGAATGAGGGGACATTGCTCTTAGGTGTGGCCTCGAATTCCCCACAGTGGGGACTGACTTCCAAACAGAGCAAGCGCATGCGAATGGGTACACAGAAAGCAGAAGATCTTCATGTCAGATGAGCATGGGAGAATTCTGAGAACAAAGACAGAGGCCCAATCTGGCAAGCTGGCTCTTTTCTGAATGAACAAACACACGTGGGCTGCCTAACTGGGAATCATCCATGTGCTGGATGAGGGAGCACAAGGAAAGCTGAGGGCCACACGCAAGCTAGCATTACCAGTCCCCACCGCCAGGAGAGATCTGTGTGACATTCCTCAGGCACTCGTGGCTGCCCAAGCGCCAAGGAGAGGACAGAAGACAAATGCTGAAACTGATGGAGCCTCCATCAGTTGACAGTATCTTAGGAAATGACAAGGAAAAGCCATGGGCCTCATCTCCAGAACCCTATAGGCTCAGTCTCCTGGAGCCCCCAGATCAGCCTGCCCTCCCTAGCGATGTGAGGAACAAAGGCAAGAAGGAAATGGCAGAGAAAAGAGCATTTCCTGGGGTGTCTGAGTCCCTGAAGCCTCCAATTTGAACTCAGGTCAGGATGTGACAGTGCCTGTGTCCAGCCCCAGAGAGCAGAGAGGCTCTGTGCTGAGAGCGCAGCCTCAGAGCCTGCTTCACATTCTGGGTCTCCCTCACTCTCTGCCCCTCTCCTGGTGCTTATTCCCTCTGTCTTGCTCTGGCTCTGGCTCTAACTATGGCTCTCTCTCTCTCTCTCTCTCTCTCTCTCTCTCTCTCATTCTCTCTCTCTTGTTTCCCACACACTCCCTTTCTCTGTCTGTCTCCCTGTCTCCCCTCTCTCTCCAAAAGTAAATAAACATTTCAAGCGAACAAAATGTAAGTTCCTTGTCACCTACAGCCCCTTGACAAATACTTGAGGCTGGCAGAGGAAAATGTTTCTCCAGCAACCACTAATTGCCCTTATTTAAATGCTATGCCTGGGGGCAAATCAACTCTAGCTTGACAATAGCTAGCCAGGCAGCAGTCTGAGACTCCTTAGCATGTGAAAGCCCCCTTGTGAACTTGCCAGCTGACCTTGCCTTCCCCAAACCCAAGGTTATAAGCAGGTATTCTTCACGTGGTTTTCCTCAAAGGAAGAATTCTTCTCATTCATAACAAGAATAAACCAGAAGCAACACACTGAGGCCCAAAGGTATTCAGCTCAGGTAAAATGGAGTCATAGCGGGACTGCTGACTTGAGCTGCAGTACCTAGGCAAGCCTGGTTTCCTGAGAGTAAGAAGGAAACACCTGAGGGGTTGGGATGAAAGGAAACAGCAGGCACAAGAATGTCTCAGCCGCCCAGCAAACAGGGAGCTGACACGGAGGCTTTTCTTTCCAGAAAGCAAATGTATTCCTGCCGGCACTGCTCAGTTCGCTCCTACGCAAGGAACTGAGCCCCGAACCCCACGTAGTGTAGTCTTCTCTGTAGCTTTGACTTCTTTGTCTCACATATAGAGTAACATACGAACATGCAGTCTCAATAAGCGGTCTCACGTTACAAGGTCCTGAGGGATGCTGTCCCATATACGTGAAGCCAGGTTGCCTTGAGGGTTTTTTTCCCCTGCCTTTAGGGAGCGGACCCTACCACATTCGCCCCTTTCACGCTCAGGTCCCCTGTCTAGCCTCAAAGAGCACCGTCTCACATTAGAGGTCGGTACTTTGATCACTACTTTACATGAGTGGCCGTCTTTTTTTCCTCTTTTCTATCTCTCTCTGTAAACTCTGTTCACAATGAGACTGGAGGCAGACCATACAGGCAGGGTAGCACAGCAGGCTCACATTAAGCACCCTCTGAAATGTAGGAATCGAATTCCCATGAGGCTTTTGATTCCTCCAAGAGTTGAAACCCGTCCACCAAAGAAGTCTCCGGTGTTCCACCTGTTTCCGGTCTGGCCTGGGACATGAGCCCCCTTTTCTTTTTGATCTGTGATCCCGTCTGTGAGGTTTTCCTCATCATCTCTCCCTAGGCAGCAGGTGTTCAGGTTAAATTTTCCACAAACACTTCTCTCAGAAGCCAGCATGGAATCTAAGGCCAAGCAAGTTTGATAGATGGCATCGGACGTCTTGGTTCGTTGTTTGACTACAACCCAAAGAGCTCAGGCATTTTCATTGGTGATCATTTTTGTAGAACTCCTTGAAGTCTACTTATGTGGTTTAGCCTGGAAATGGGAGTGTAGGAGCCCCAATATACATCCACTGTCTAGAAGGCAGGGCCAGAATATTGGATTCTACGCTCGGGAGGCCATTTCTTCTCTTTTTCAGCGTGAATTTGTAAGGCACGCTGCTTTTTTGAGTCTCCCTGCCCCTTACCCTTGACCTCCCAAATGTTCTTCTCTGGCAAGTGGGAGCAGGAAGAAAGATGGACACACGTTTGCAGCACACATGACCCTGTCCAAACCGAGGGATGGACAGTACAGTGTGTTCTTTGACATACCTAGTGCAGTCCACCTGACACCTGCCATTTGATGGCTGTGTTGACAGTGTCTCAGGCCTCTCAGAGATGAGAGAAGTTACACAAGGGATGGGGACCCGACTCAAGGTGACAAGGCTTTCAGGTGGAACTTTGAGTTGGCCCTGTTTGCCAAGCCCATGGGTGTTTCTCGTTCCCGAGGCAGTGTGTGAGCTGGGCAAGGCCATGCGGGTCTTGTCACTCTCTGCGTTATGTCATTCGTATCCCTGATTCAGAACTCTGGACCTCTGTCCACCCCTTCCCCCCCCCCTTTGCTCCATTGTCACTCTGAGCCCTCCCTGGAGTCCACTCCGCGTGTTTATCGTACAGTCGTAGCCTGGGCTCTTCCCTGGGGATCCTGCTGCATTCGTTGTGAGTGTGGCATATGTTGGGCAAAGAGCCCCTGGCTCTTCAGCAGGATAGTTTTCCCTGTAAGCTTGTTCATCTCTGCAGGAGTCCCCCAGAACTCAGGTTTCTGGCCCCAGCAGGCCTGTGTTGTTTTCGTTTGGCCATGGAAGATACTCAGAGTTTCTCTCGTTTCGAGCCCCTTGAAAGACAAGAATAACAGTCAGTTGGGAAGATATTCCAGTATGTGAATGATGCTCAGGGCAAGATCTCTTTCTTGGAAACCAGTGCAACCTGAAGGGTATGTGAAGGGACAAGGTGACCCTGCTCTAGTAGTTCCCTCTGCATTTCTTGCAGACCTATTGCACACTGGCCAGCATGTTGACTCAGTCCATCCTTCCTCTAGGTGATTCCTGGCATTCTCTGACACATCTCACCACCCATTTCCATTCCACGTGAGGGCACACGGGTGAGGGCACTTGCGTCGTCCGATCCTGGGCCGAGAGGAGTGAACTGCTGAGGAGGCCAACACCAGGTGCTGCCCCAATGGGTTCCACCCTCTCTGCCAGTCCGTGCCTTCTGCCACTGTGCTCGGGGCTGTTGTGGACCTAGTCCTGCCAGCCTGCACCGTCACCGTTGCTACAGTCGAGTATGCTGAAGGAGGACAACACTGCAGGGGCCAAAGGCATGCTGGCCATACCGAGACCACGGAACGGATTTGCTGAGGCACTGAGTTTGCCGAGGCACTGCCTTGATGCGCAGGACTGTTCGCGCCTAGGCGCCTGACCCAGAAACCTCCTCGTGGTGGTCAGCTGAACCCAGCCCCAATGCCTGTGGTCCCGCTGGCACCTCGTGGCCACACATGCAGGGTCAATCCAAGCGTGAGCAAGCGCAAGTCCTGCCAATGGCAGAGGCTGGGCTGCCTTGCTTGGGGCCCGCCACATGCCACATGGACACGCCTGTGGGAAAATCTATCCTTGGGCACGGGTATAGTGAGTGACAGCTCCATGCTTCCTAAGTCTAAACGGGGACAGACTTAGACCTCGAGACATGGGAAGGCAGTGGCCCTAAGGACGGCCAAGCTACAATCCTTCCAATGGGAATGGGAACAATCCAGAAAGGGGATGTATCATTGCATGTCCCCTCAGCCGAGAAAGGAGGTCAGCTCCCTTGCCAGCCGTCGGGCCCAGGCTAAGTGCCATAGTCTAAGCTGGGCCCTTCCAATGCCCCAGGCTTCTGAATGCCTGCATGGGGTTGACAACAACTTCCCGGGGTGCCTGTCACCGAACCTGTCACACAGTCCCGATGTTGGCATACGATCCCCAGCGGAACACCGAGGATCTTCTTCTCAGAGTCTCTATGGGCTGGACCCCAGAGAGGAACTCGTTTGAAAGTAGGCTGAAAGTAGATTCGCCCAGGGCCAGAATGCTTCACTAGGAATCCGAAAGACGTGACATGGAAAACGAAGTGACTAGTGCCATCTCCTAGCAAGCTGGCCCCCTCAGGTGTAAGCCACACCTGTGGGATTTTTGAAGGGAGCCCTTAACAGGCTACACGGGGGTCCTGTGACCAAGGGGCCTGCGTTCTTCCTTCAGAAAGAGAGGGAAAGTCCTGGCTTTGGGTCTGTTTCTGGCCCTTTCCCCTTCGAGGGCAGGGGCAGCAGTGATTCAGCTCTGGCTGTTTGGGGCTCTTGGCTGAAGCTCAAGTGGTTAGAACCCGACCGGGTCCAATCATCACTTCAGAGACCCTTTGAGCGTTCTCCAGAGTTCAAATGCATGAGCCCTCGAGTCTGCAGGATGAAGGCACCTCTCTCCGCCTGGGGAGACAGGCCAGCTGGCTCCCCATGCCTGCAACGACCCGAGCTGACTGAGCACCAAGCCCCAGGGACAGAGGGGCCTGCTATCCTCTGGGATACCAGACACTGAGAGCTGTCCATTGGTTCAGGAAGTGACTGGGTATGCCACCCCAATGCTCGGACCCGGCTGTGTACCTGACACAGACCCCTGGATCCTGGCAGGTTCTAGTTTCCAAAGGGTATGTTCCTCTGAGGCTCTTGCTCTGGATGGCTCCCAAGTGGAACCTAATCTGAGGAGAGAGCAATCCAATGCAAAGAGGCACCCTGGGGACCAAGGTTCATGATTCCAGAAGAGAATGGGCTCCAGTTAGAATTCAGTGCCTCCTCCTAGCTCCCGGCAAGCTGAGTGTCTGGCAAGTGACAACACCTGTGGACTGTCGTCAAAGGAAACCTCCATTGGCTACACCTGGGCCGGAGTCTGCCCTGAGAGGAGACCAGCTCCTTCTCTCAGGGTATCCGGCTGCTCCAGGGTTTCACCTGCGTGAGGGTTGGTCTGGGTGGGAGAGAAGATGCAGAGCCAGTCTCTTGGAAACAGCCTCTTATCAGGACTGCCCGAAGGTGATTCTTCCCCCAGGCTTTTTATACATTTCTTCTAAGCACGCCAAGTATACATCTTGTAAAGATTGACAGGATGAAATCACTCCAGTTTCTCAAAGTTCCTAGGAAAAAACCAATGAAAACATTCCACGCATTCAATAAAACTTCACAGAATGATCTGTGTTTTAGATTCCATAGAATGTTCCAACAATCAATAGCTCAGGCTGAATAAACACTTCACATGCAGTCAGAACGTACCTATGGCCACATTCTGGTAAATATCACGGGTTCAGAGCGTAAGCACAAAGAAGACGGATATTCATGAAGGCTCTGGCGACAGTCCAAAGTTTACGTGGAAAACATGTTTTGCTCTCAAGTTGCTCCCTAAGATTATCAATTATCCACTGACCATTCTTAATGTCTTCACCCAAAACCTGCCGCAAGGACCGCATCCCTGAGAGTCAGGCAGCATTCTTCCAACGTCCATTCCAAAGGGAATATACTTCGAAGTTTTGGGAGCATCTATCAGAAAAGATCTGATTTTCTTTCCATGACAATCCACACCAAGAAATCATTCGAAGCAAAATATATGTAAGAGACCCCAGCCCAAAATTGACTTGGGGGAGAGAGACTTAAAAGGCCCATCTTGGCCTTGCAGCTCTGCAAACGAGGACTTGTCTTTCCGGTGATTTTTCCTCCACCTGGGGTGACAAGGGCTTGAACCTCAGTTCTTCAGCTCGCAGCCCTGCAGTCGAGGTCTTATGTTCGAGGCCATAAATGCTTCACCCTGGGTTCCAGGGGCTTGGGCCTCAGGCCTTCACGAAACGGTCTCCTGCACACCTGAGAGTGCCATTCTGCTGGAGGTCTGTATTCTTCCTCCAGAAACAGAGGGAAGACTGTCCTGCCCATCAGGAAATAGATGTGCCATTGATGGAGAGGCAAACGGTCCCTGCTCCCGGCTGGTTCTCAAGTGTTTGGAACCTGCACCCGATGCAGTCGTTCTTTCAAGAGACCTTTCGGTGCCGACCAGGGCCTGAGGCATAGTGTGCCTAGGGGAACCATCTGTGAGATGGAAGGAAAGAAGGTCTACCCTTCCCTGCGCTTCCCAGGGCTGGCCAAGCAAGAATTCTGCCATTGGGACTTGAGAAAGGGATGAGAAGCTTCTGGCACTGAGTGCATTTCTTCCCCTGACCTACAGTGGACAGTCACCAGTGGTTTTGGCGGAACGGGATTCACACTTCGGTGTTTGGAATCAGGCTCCGTGGAAGTATTCCTTGAGCAGGCAATGCACTGACTCCTTCTGGCAGCGAAACCCCTGTGTGGGAACCATTTGCTTTTCCATACGAAGCCTTGTCAAGCAGCCCGGGGAAGGAGGCCTACTGGGGAACCATGAATGCCCAGCCCCACCAGGTCAGTAGCAGGGAGCTCCTGGTTCTTTGGGGATATCAGAAACGGACTGCTCTAGGCGAGCCTCGGGCTGGAGAGGGAGTCGGCCACCAATCCCTGATCGTTCCTTATGGGACTGAGAGCCCTACCACGTTTCACTGTGACTCAAGACCTCTGGAGGAATCAGCTATGGAGACATCACGGCTTCAAGGCTTTCATTTCAGTAGAAAATAGGAGAAAACTCCCAAGAACCCGACAAGCTCTGTTGCTCTTCTCCCTGAAATTGACAATGCTTCCTTCCGATTCTCTGGCTTTGCCAACACTCTAACGTTTGGTCGGGCACCTCCAAGTGCCCTATGTCTTTCTCTTGTCCAAATATTTCTCAAAGGCAAGGCCCGAGGGCCTTTCTGCCCACCCTAGGCCAGAGTCAGGATGCCTTGGCCGAGCTCCTCAGTCAGAATGAGGGGACATTGCTCTTAGGTGTGGCCTCGAATTCCCCACAGTGGGGACTGACTTCCAAACAGAGCAAGCGCATGCGAATGGGTACACAGAAAGCAGAAGATCTTCATGTCAGATGAGCATGGGAGAATTCTGAGAACAAAGACAGAGGCCCAATCTGGCAAGCTGGCTCTTTTCTGAATGAACAAACACACGTGGGCTGCCTAACTGGGAATCATCCATGTGCTGGATGAGGGAGCACAAGGAAAGCTGAGGGCCACACGCAAGCTAGCATTACCAGTCCCCACCGCCAGGAGAGATCTGTGTGACATTCCTCAGGCACTCGTGGCTGCCCAAGCGCCAAGGAGAGGACAGAAGACAAATGCTGAAACTGATGGAGCCTCCATCAGTTGACAGTATCTTAGGAAATGACAAGGAAAAGCCATGGGCCTCATCTCCAGAACCCTATAGGCTCAGTCTCCTGGAGCCCCCAGATCAGCCTGCCCTCCCTAGCGATGTGAGGAACAAAGGCAAGAAGGAAATGGCAGAGAAAAGAGCATTTCCTGGGGTGTCTGAGTCCCTGAAGCCTCCAATTTGAACTCAGGTCAGGATGTGACAGTGCCTGTGTCCAGCCCCAGAGAGCAGAGAGGCTCTGTGCTGAGAGCGCAGCCTCAGAGCCTGCTTCACATTCTGGGTCTCCCTCACTCTCTGCCCCTCTCCTGGTGCTTATTCCCTCTGTCTTGCTCTGGCTCTGGCTCTAACTATGGCTCGCTCTCTCTCTCTCTCTCTCTCTCTCTCTCTCTCATTCTCTCTCTCTTGTTTCCCACACACTCCCTTTCTCTGTCTGTCTCCCTGTCTCCCCTCTCTCTCCAAAAGTAAATAAACATTTCAAGCGAACAAAATGTAAGTTCCTTGTCACCTACAGCCCCTTGACAAATACTTGAGGCTGGCAGAGGAAAATGTTTCTCCAGCAACCACTAATTGCCCTTATTTAAATGCTATGCCTGGGGGCAAATCAACTCTAGCTTGACAATAGCTAGCCAGGCAGCAGTCTGGGACTCCTTAGCATGTGAAAGCCCCCTTGTGAACTTGCCAGCTGACCTTGCCTTCCCCAAACCCAAGGTTATAAGCAGGTATTCTTCACGTGGTTTTCCTCAAAGGAAGAATTCTTCTCATTCATAACAAGAATAAACCAGAAGCAACACACTGAGGCCCAAAGGTATTCAGCTCAGGTAAAATGGAGTCATAGCGGGACTGCTGACTTGAGCTGCAGTACCTAGGCAAGCCTGGTTTCCTGAGAGTAAGAAGGAAACACCTGAGGGGTTGGGATGAAAGGAAACAGCAGGCACAAGAATGTCTCAGCCGCCCAGCAAACAGGGAGCTGACACGGAGGCTTTTCTTTCCAGAAAGCAAATGTATTCCTGCCGGCACTGCTCAGTTCGCTCCTACGCAAGGAACTGAGCCCCGAACCCCACGTAGTGTAGTCTTCTCTGTAGCTTTGACTTCTTTGTCTCACATATAGAGTAACATACGAACATGCAGTCTCAATAAGCGGTCTCACGTTACAAGGTCCTGAGGGATGCTGTCCCATATACGTGAAGCCAGGTTGCCTTGAGGGTTTTTTTCCCCTGCCTTTAGGGAGCGGACCCTACCACATTCGCCCCTTTCACGCTCAGGTCCCCTGTCTAGCCTCAAAGAGCACCGTCTCACATTAGAGGTCGGTACTTTTATCACTACTTTACATGAGTGGCCGTCTTTTTTTCCTCTTTTCTATCTCTCTCTGTAAACTCTGTTCACAATGAGACTGGAGGCAGACCATACAGGCAGGGTAGCACAGCAGGCTCACATTAAGCACCCTCTGAAATGTAGGAATCGAATTCCCATGAGGCTTTTGATTCCTCCAAGAGTTGAAAACCGTCCACCAAAGAAGTCTCCGGTGTTCCACCTGTTTCCGGTCTGGACTGGGACATGAGCCCCCTTTTCTTTTTGATCTGTGATCCCGTCTGTGAGGTTTTCCTCATCATCTCTCCCTAGGCAGCAGGTGTTCAGGTTAAATTTTCCACAAACACTTCTCTCAGAAGCCAGCATGGAATCTAAGGCCAAGCAAGTTTGATAGATGGCATCGGACATCTTGGTTCGTTGTTTGACTACAACCCAAAGAGCTCAGGCATTTTCATTGGTGATCATTTTTGTAGAACTCCTTGAAGTCTACTTATGTGGTTTAGCCTGGAAATGGGAGTGTAGGAGCCCCAATATACATCCACTGTCTAGAAGGCAGGGCCAGAATATTGGATTCTACGCTCGGGAGGCCATTTCTTCTCTTTTTCAGCGTGAATTTGTAAGGCACGCTGCTTTTTTGAGTCTCCCTGTCCCTTACCCTTGACCTCCCAAATGTTCTTCTCTGGCAAGTGGGAGCAGGAAGAAAGATGGACACACGTTTGCAGCACACATGACCCTGTCCAAACCGAGGGATGGACAGTACAGTGTGTTCTTTGACATACCTAGTGCAGTCCACCTGACACCTGCCATTTGATGGCTGTGTTGACAGTGTCTCAGGCCTCTCAGAGATGAGAGAAGTTACACAAGGGATGGGGACCCGACTCAAGGTGACAAGGCTTTCAGGTGGAACTTTGAGTTGGCCCTGTTTGCCAAGCCCATAGGTGTTTCTCGTTCCCGAGGCAGTGTGTGAGCTGGGCAAGGCCATGCGGGTCTTGTCACTCTCTGCGTTATGTCATTCGTATCCCTGATTCAGAACTCTGGACCTCTGTCCACCCCTTCCCCCCCCCCTTTGCTCCATTGTCACTCTGAGCCCTCCCTGGAGTCCACTCCGCGTGTTTATCGTACAGTCGTAGCCTGGGCTCTTCCCTGGGGATCCTGCTGCATTCGTTGTGAGTGTGGCATATGTTGGGCAAAGAGCCCCTGGCTCTTCAGCAGGATAGTTTTCCCTGTAAGCTTGTTCATCTCTGCAGGAGTCCCCCAGAACTCAGGTTTCTGGCCCCAGCAGGCCTGTGTTGTTTTCGTTTGGCCATGGAAGATACTCAGAGTTTCTCTCGTTTCGAGCCCCTTGAAAGACAAGAATAACAGTCAGTTGGGAAGATATTCCAGTATGTGAATGATGCTCAGGGCAAGATCTCTTTCTTGGAAACCAGTGCAACCTGAAGGGTATGTGAAGGGACAAGGTGACCCTGCTCTAGTAGTTCCCTCTGCATTTCTTGCAGACCTATTGCACACTGGCCAGCATGTTGACTCAGTCCATCCTTCCTCTAGGTGATTCCTGGCATTCTCTGACACATCTCACCACCCATTTCCATTCCACGTGAGGGCACACGGGTGAGGGCACTTGCGTCGTCCAATCCTGGGCCGAGAGGAGTGAACTGCTAAGGAGGCCAACACCAGGTGCTGCCCCAATGGGTTCCACCCTCTCTGCCAGTCCGTGCCTTCTGCCACTGTGCTCGGGGCTGTTGTGGACCTAGTCCTGCCAGCCTGCACCGTCACCGTTGCTACAGTCGAGTATGCTGAAGGAGGACAACACTGCAGGGGCCAAAGGCATGCTGGCCATACCGAGACCACGGAACGGATTTGCTGAGGCACTGAGTTTGCCGAGGCACTGCCTTGATGCGCAGGACTGTTCGCGCCTAGGCGCCTGACCCAGAAACCTCCTCGTGGTGGTCAGCTGAACCCAGCCCCAATGCCTGTGGTCCCGCTGGCACCTCGTGGCCACACATGCAGGGTCAATCCAAGTGTGAGCAAGCGCAAGTCCTGCCAATGGCAGAGGCTGGGCTGCCTTGCTTGGGGCCCGCCACATGCCACATGGACACGCCTGTGGGAAAATCTATCCTTGGGCACGGGTATAGTGAGTGACAGCTCCATGCTTCCTAAGTCTAAACGGGGACAGACTTAGACCTCGAGACATGGGAAGGCAGTGGCCCTAAGGACGGCCAAGCTACAATCCTTCCAATGGGAATGGGAACAATCCAGAAAGGGGATGTATCATTGCATGTCCCCTCAGCCGAGAAAGGAGGTCAGCTCCCTTGCCAGCCGTCGGGCCCAGGCTAAGTGCCATAGTCTAAGCTGGGCCCTTCCAATGCCCCAGGCTTCCGAATGCCTGCATGGGGTTGACAACAACTTCCCGGGGTGCCTGTCACCGAACCTGTCACACAGTCCCGATGTTGGCATACGATCCCCAGCGGAACACCGAGGATCTTCTTCTCAGAGTCTCTATGGGCTGGACCCCAGAGAGGAACTCGTTTGAAAGTAGGCTGAAAGTAGATTCGCCGAGGGCCAGAATGATTCACTAGGAATCCGAAAGACGTGACATGGAAAACGAAGTGACTAGTGCCATCTCCTAGCAAGCTGGCCCCCTCAGGTGTAAGCAACACCTGTGGGATTTTTGAAGGGAGCCCTTAACAGGCTACACGGGGGTCCTGTGACCAAGGGGCCTGCGTTCTTCCTTCAGAAAGAGAGGGAAAGTCCTGGCTTTGGGTCTGTTTCTGGCCCTTTCCCCTTCGAGGGCAGGGGCAGCAGTGATTCAGCTCTGGCTGTTTGGGGCTCTTGGCTGAAGCTCAAGTGGTTAGAACCCGACCGGGTCCAATCATCACTTCAGAGACCCTTTGAGCGTTCTCCAGAGTTCAAATGCATGAGCCCTCGAGTCTGCAGGATGAAGGCACCTCTCTCCGCCTGGGGAGACAGGCCAGCTGGCTCCCCATGCCTGCAACGACCCGAGCTGACTAAGCACCAAGCCCCAGGGACAGAGGGGCCTGCTATCCTCTGGGATACCAGACACTGAGAGCTGTCCATTGGTTCAGGAAGTGACTGGGTATGCCACCCCAATGCTCGGACCCGGCTGTGTACCTGACACAGACCCCTGGATCCTGGCAGGTTCTAGTTTCCAAAGGGTATGTTCCTCTGAGGCTCTTGCTCTGGATGGCTCCCAAGTGGAACCTAATCTGAGGAGAGAGCAATCCAATGCAAAGAGGCACCCTGGGGACCAAGGTTCATGATTCCAGAAGAGAATGGGCTCCAGTTAGAATTCAGTGCCTCCTCCTAGCTCCCGGCAAGCTGAGTGTCTGGCAAGTGACAACACCTGTGGACTGTCGTCAAAGGAAACCTCCATTGGCTACACCTGGGCCGGAGTCTGCCCTGAGAGGAGACCAGCT
The DNA here is from genome assembly GCA_030068075.1 of Paguma larvata. Lineage (NCBI taxonomy): Eukaryota > Metazoa > Chordata > Mammalia > Carnivora > Viverridae > Paguma > Paguma larvata. Next base: position 33,402 of record JAINVK010001283.1, read on the forward strand.
CCTTCTCTCAGGGTATCCGGCTGCTCCAGGGTTTCACCTGCGTGAGGGTTGGTCTGGGTGGGAGAGAAGATGCAGAGCCAGTCTCTTGGAAACAGCCTCTTATCAGGACTGCCCGAAGGTGATTCTTCCCCCAGGCTTTTTATACATTTTTTCTAAGCACGCCAAGTATACATCTTGTAAAGATTGACAGGATGAAATCACTCCAGTTTCTCAAAGTTCCTAGGAAAAAACCAATGAAAACATTCCACGCATTCAATAAAACTTCACAGAATGATCTGTGTTTTAGATTCCATAGAATGTTCCAACAATCAATAGCTCAGGCTGAATAAACACTTCACATGCAGTCAGAACGTACCTATGGCCACATTCTGGTAAATATCACGGGTTCAGAGCGTAAGCACAAAGAAGACGGATATTCATGAAGGCTCTGGCGACAGTCCAAAGTTTACGTGGAAAACATGTTTTGCTCTCAAGTTGCTCCCTAAGATTATCAATTATCCACTGACCATTCTTAATGTCTTCACCCAAAACCTGCCGCAAGGACCGCATCCCTGAGAGTCAGGCAGCATTCTTCCAACGTCCATTCCAAAGGGAATATACTTCGAAGTTTTGGGAGCATCTATCAGAAAGGATCTGATTTTCTTTCCATGACAATCCACACCAAGAAATCATTCGAAGCAAAATATATGTAAGAGACCCCAGCCCAAAATTGACTTGGGGGAGAGAGACTTAAAAGGCCCATCTTGGCCTTGCAGCTCTGCAAACGAGGACTTCTCTTTCCGGTGATTTTTCCTCCACCTGGGGTGACAAGGGCTTGAACCTCAGTTCTTCAGCTCGCAGCCCTGCAGTCGAGGTCTTATGTTCGAGGCCATAAATGCTTCACCCTGGGTTCCAGGGGCTTGGGCCTCAGGCCTTCACGAAACGGTCTCCTGCACACCTGAGAGTGCCATTCTGCTGGAGGTCTGTATTCTTCCTCCAGAAACAGAGGGAAGACTGTCCTGCCCATCAGGAAATAGATGTGCCATTGATGGAGAGGCAAACGGTCCCTGCTCCCGGCTGGTTCTCAAGTGTTTGGAACCTGCACCCGATGCAGTCGTTCTTTCAAGAGACCTTTCGGTGCCGACCAGGGCCTGAGGCATAGTGTGCCTAGGGGAACCATCTGTGAGATGGAAGGAAAGAAGGTCTACCCTTCCCTGCGCTTCCCAGGGCTGGCCAAGCAAGAATTCTGCCATTGGGACTTGAGAAAGGGATGAGAAGCTTCTGGCACTGAGTGCATTTCTTCCCCTGACCTACAGTGGACAGTCACCAGTGGTTTTGGCGGAACGGGATTCACACTTCGGTGTTTGGAATCAGGCTCCGTGGAAGTATTCCTTGAGCAGGCAATGCACTGACTCCTTCTGGCAGCGAAACCCCTGTGTGGGAACCATTTGCTTTTCCATACGAAGCCTTGTCAAGCAGCCCGGGGAAGGAGGCCTACTGGGGAACCATGAATGCCCAGCCCCACCAGGTCAGTAGCAGGGAGCTCCTGGTTCTTTGGGGATATCAGAAACGGACTGCTCTAGGCGAGCCTCGGGCTGGAGAGGGAGTCGGCCACCAATCCCTGATCGTTCCTTATGGGACTGAGAGCCCTACCACGTTTCACTGTGACTCAAGACCTCTGGAGGAATCAGCTATGGAGACATCACGGCTTCAAGGCTTTCATTTCAGTAGAAAATAGGAGAAAACTCCCAAGAACCCGACAAGCTCTGTTGCTCTTCTCCCTGAAATTGACAATGCTTCCTTCCGATTCTCTGGCTTTGCCAACACTCTAACGTTTGGTCGGGCACCTCCAAGTGCCCTATGTCTTTCTCTTGTCCAAATATTTCTCAAAGGCAAGGCCCGAGGGCCTTTCTGCCCACCCTAGGCCAGAGTCAGGATGCCTTGGCCGAGCTCCTCAGTCAGAATGAGGGGACATTGCTCTTAGGTGTGGCCTCGAATTCCCCACAGTGGGGACTGACTTCCAAACAGAGCAAGCGCATGCGAATGGGTACACAGAAAGCAGAAGATCTTCATGTCAGATGAGCATGGGAGAATTCTGAGAACAAAGACAGAGGCCCAATCTGGCAAGCTGGCTCTTTTCTGAATGAACAAACACACGTGGGCTGCCTAACTGGGAATCATCCATGTGCTGGATGAGGGAGCACAAGGAAAGCTGAGGGCCACACGCAAGCTAGCATTACCAGTCCCCACCGCCAGGAGAGATCTGTGTGACATTCCTCAGGCACTCGTGGCTGCCCAAGCGCCAAGGAGAGGACAGAAGACAAATGCTGAAACTGATGGAGCCTCCATCAGTTGACAGTATCTTAGGAAATGACAAGGAAAAGCCATGGGCCTCATCTCCAGAACCCTATAGGCTCAGTCTCCTGGAGCCCCCAGATCAGCCTGCCCTCCCTAGCGATGTGAGGAACAAAGGCAAGAAGGAAATGGCAGAGAAAAGAGCATTTCCTGGGGTGTCTGAGTCCCTGAAGCCTCCAATTTGAACTCAGGTCAGGATGTGACAGTGCCTGTGTCCAGCCCCAGAGAGCAGAGAGGCTCTGTGCTGAGAGCGCAGCCTCAGAGCCTGCTTCACATTCTGGGTCTCCCTCACTCTCTGCCCCTCTCCTGGTGCTTATTCCCTCTGTCTTGCTCTGGCTCTGGCTCTAACTATGGCTCGCTCTCTCTCTCTCTCTCTCTCTCTCTCTCTCATTCTCTCTCTCTTGTTTCCCACACACTCCCTTTCTCTGTCTGTCTCCCTGTCTCCCCTCTCTCTCCAAAAGTAAATAAACATTTCAAGCGAACAAAATGTAAGTTCCTTGTCACCTACAGCCCCTTGACAAATACTTGAGGCTGGCAGAGGAAAATGTTTCTCCAGCAACCACTAATTGCCCTTATTTAAATGCTATGCCTGGGGGCAAATCAACTCTAGCTTGACAATAGCTAGCCAGGCAGCAGTCTGAGACTCCTTAGCATGTGAAAGCCCCCTTGTGAACTTGCCAGCTGACCTTGCCTTCCCCAAACCCAAGGTTATAAGCAGGTATTCTTCACGTGGTTTTCCTCAAAGTAAGAATTCTTCTCATTCATAACAAGAATAAACCAGAAGCAACACACTGAGGCCCAAAGGTATTCAGCTCAGGTAAAATGGAGTCATAGCGGGACTGCTGACTTGAGCTGCAGTACCTAGGCAAGCCTGGTTTCCTGAGAGTAAGAAGGAAACACCTGAGGGGTTGGGATGAAAGGAAACAGCAGGCACAAGAATGTCTCAGCCGCCCAGCAAACAGGGAGCTGACACGGAGGCTTTTCTTTCCAGAAAGCAAATGTATTCCTGCCGGCACTGCTCAGTTCGCTCCTACGCAAGGAACTGAGCCCCGAACCCCACGTAGTGTAGTCTTCTCTGTAGCTTTGACTTCTTTGTCTCACATATAGAGTAACATACGAACATGCAGTCTCAATAAGCGGTCTCACGTTACAAGGTCCTGAGGGATGCTGTCCCATATACGTGAAGCCAGGTTGCCTTGAGGGTTTTTTCCCCCTGCCTTTAGGGAGCAGACCCTACCACATTCGCCCCTTTCAAGCTCAGGTCCCCTGTCTAGCCTCAAAGAGCACCATCTCACATTAGAGGTCGGTACTTTTATCACTACTTTACATGAGTGGCCGTCTTTTTTTCTCTTTTCTATCTCTCTCTGTAAACTCTGTTCACAATGAGACTGGAGGCAGACCATACAGGCAGGGTAGCACAGCAGGCTCACATTAAGCACCCTCTGAAATGTAGGAATCGAATTCTCATGAGGCTTTTGATTCCTCCAAGAGTTGAAAACCGTCCACCAAAGAAGTCTCCGGTGTTCCACCTGTTTCCGGTCTGGACTGGGACATGAGCCCCCTTTTCTTTTTGATCTGTGATCTCCGTCTGTGAGGTTTTCCTCATCATCTCTCTCTAGGCAGCAGGTGTTCAGGTTAAATTTTCCACAAACACTTCTCTCAGAAGCCAGCATGGAATCTAAGGCCAAGCAAGTTTGATAGATGGCATAGGACATCTTGGTTCGTCGCTTGACTACAAACCAAAGAGCTCAGGCATTTTCATTGGTGATCATTTTTGTAGAACTCCTTGAAGTCTACTTATGTGGTTTAGCCTGGAAATGGGAGTGTAGTAGCCCCAATATACATCCACTGTCTAGAAGGCAGGGCCATAATATTGGATTCTATGCTCGGAAGGCCATTTCTTATCTTTTTCAGTGTGAATTTGTAAGGCATGCTGCTTTTTTGAGTCTCCCTGACCCTTCCACTTGAACACCCAAATGTTGTTCTCTGGCAAGTGGGAGCAGGTATTAAGATTGACACACCTTTCCGGCACATATGATCCTGTCCAGACCGAGGGATGGACAATACAGTGTGTTCTTTCATGTACCTAGTACAGTCCACCTGTGACCTGGCATTTGATGGCTGTGTTGACAGTGTCTCAGGCTTCTCAGAAATGAGAGAAGTTAGACAAGGGTGGCGACCTGGCTCAAGTTGACAAGGCTTGCACGTCGCTCTTTGAGACATCACTGTTTGCCAAGCCCACAGGTGTTTCTCCTTCCTGAGTCAGTCTGTGAGTTGGGGAAGACCGTCACTCTCTGCATTTTCTCATTCTTCTGCCTCATTCAGAACTCCGGCCATCCATCTACCCATTTTCTCCCCTTCGCTCCATTTTCCTTGGAGGCGTCCCTGCAATCCAACTCCGGGAGTTTGTCGTACAGTCTTACCCTGGACTCTCCCCTGGGGATCCTGTTCCATTCTTTGTGACTCTTTCATATGTTGACCCAAAGGGACCCTGGATCTTCAGCAGCATAGCTTTCCTGTATGCTTGTACATCTCTTCATGTGTCTTCCAGAACTCTGGATTCTGTCAAGCAGGCCTGTGTCTTTCTTTTGGTTTGGCCATGGAAGATCCTCAGAGCTCTTGGGTTGCAAGCACCTTGAAAAGGATAGAATAAAAAAAAATGTGTTTGAGCGCTGGGTGGCCGAATGGAATCGCTGTGTAACTTTGTTTGGGGACTTATCTCTTCATCATTTTCTGGTTCAATGGCTATGATAATTAGACTTTAAGGAATAATCCTAAGGAGCTGCCAATTTCCTTTGTTTCCAGGAAATTCCCAGTCTTTTCTAGACTGACATGGCCTAACTCATTCAGTTAGTGGAGAACAGAACAAAACAAAACCAAGAAACCTGGAAGGTGCTCTTCTGTTTGAGCTGACAAGATTTAAAACTGGGAATTCTATTTCTCTGCCATCTGCTGACACTTCTCCTCTTCTGCCCTTCCTTCCCCTGCTCCTATTCTGCACCACTTGGCTGGGGGGCGGGTTGTATTACTGTCTCCTCAATATCTCAGGCACCATCAGCTCCTCTCCCACCCTAGGTGTTGAGGAACCCAGACCACCGAAGTCAGATTTCCCCATCAACGTTCCAGGTAAAAATTAACCATGGGAAACCAATGGTCTTACGTGGACCCAAGTCAAACCTATTCCGTGTAATTACCTATTAATGTAATTTTAAGTTCGTTCGTTTCAGATGACAATGTTTATCAACATTAAAAAGAAAAACAACTTTTATTCTACCTAGATTTGCTGAAGGTCAAATAAGCTCATGTGACCTCTGTTCCAATTTGGTAACAAAAAGATGACTTAATGTGATGGTTAATTTTGTCTCTCTCATAGCTTTCACGGGTATTTGTTAAGATAGCTTTCAAAGTCCTTGGTCACCTAAAACGGTAAAGTTTTGCTTGCATGAGAAACTGAGAATGAATTCATCTGCTATCTAACAAGATAGAAAGCTAAAGCACGAATTACTAGATGTAGGTTTGTGCTTTGGACCTGTTTGCAAAAACGAAGGATACTTGGAACTGTTGAAAAATATGCTTTGTGCTTAACGGATTCATAAGGTTGCCATCTACAAAAAAAATTCTGATATAACATTAAGTTCACAATTGGTGACTACTTAGTTTTCACTAGAGACTAAAGTTTCCAGCAGTTAAAATTCTACTAAGTGTACTTACAACTGATGGAACTAAGGAAAGCAACTGTGTATGTAGGAGGTATCAAAGAAAGGTATAAGAAATGGAAATATATTTTTATTGAGGTAAAAGAAAGTAATTTTTTCCTAAATGAGACTAGTTATTTGGAGAGAAATGGCTTGGGACAAAATCTGAATCCAAAAGAAAACTTGGAGAAGTTTTGGGAAGGATAATCTTTAAAAAAAAATTTTCCATGTGGTCAGGACGGACTAAAGTGAAAAGAAATGGAGTTTAAAAGTACACAAGGTTAAGATTTAAATTCTTCCTCTTTGATTCAAAGGCTGGGAAAATGATGGCAATATCCTTGATGCCAGCCTCCAAATCCTCCACATTTGTGTTGTCCTTGTTTAGGAGAGGAATGGATGCCTCTGCCATATGAGGGATGGATGATCTAGAAAGGGCTTTTACTAAGATACGTGGGAGCCATTTTACTGAACTTAGTAAAAGTGCCAAAAATGGATATCCACACGGCCAAAACGTATTTACGTGGGCATTGTTGAATACGGCAAGGGAAAAGACCTGGACTTTGGCCCTCTAACCCCCTCCCTCAATGGCCGACGATCAATATGTAAGTTACCATAGAGTCAAAATATTTGAGTGCCTCCTATCACAACCAAGAAAATCTTGCTTGGTCACAGTCCATACCCCCAAGGTCGTACAGGTGGGTTTAAAAAAAAAAAAAAACCCTTTATGTTACAAGGTTTAAGACAGATAAAAGAGATTAAAGTAAATTATGTAGTTGGATAAAT
>JAINVK010001280.1:0-36086 GCA_030068075.1 Paguma larvata
CTCTGGCCCAGGCTACGTGCCAAACATCCTCTGCGGTCCCCTCCAAAATACCCTGGGCCTCTGAATGGTCATACTTTTGAAATGCAGTGAATCAACAAAGACAGAGCCCTGGGACAAGACTTCTTCCCAGTCACAAGGACTGGACCCGATTCCGGGTGTAAGGCAGACGATAGTGTTGTGCCCAGATTCTGGATCCCAAGAAGACGCCGGGGAGCCGGGACTGATGCAACGCAAAGGGTTCTTTATTCGAAGCTCGAGCTCGGACTCTCGCACCTCCCGACACCAGCGGGGCAGTGGCAAGAGCCCTGAGCCAGGTTTACACAGGCTTTTTATGAGGGTTTGAGTCACTTTTTGGGCGGGAATGGGGATCCTTTGAATTGATGGATTGGCATTTTCGCGGGCTAGTTTCTCATTGAGTATTTCATATTTGGCGGGCGCGGGCTAGCTATGGATTGGCTTAGTTTGAGGGTCCCCCACAGAATCAAATGGTCAGGTGTGTGGGCTGGACACTGATTAGTTTTGCTAGGGGCTATTCTAGGAATCTGACCTCCTGTGGTTTCCCTGGAACTCAAGGTGGAGGCAGGGTCTGCTAATCAGGGTCCAGTCCCACCCGGGATGGTGACCGGGTCTGCTAATCTGGGTCCGGCCTTTTGGCTACTCTGTTTCCCCGGAACCCGGGGCAGAGTCCAGGGTGACTCGTTTTCCTGGAACTCGGGGCCCAGAACTACTCTAAGATGGAACTTTAACCAAAATGGAGTGGCCTTAGCCTTAACAGCACTATACTTTCACAACATGCAATTCTCGAACACAGCAAACAGGGTTCACAGCAATCACAGCAAATGGGTCAGGAGTCTAGTGCATTCCTAAGTCTCTAACTCTAATGCCTAACAAGATTTAACATACAGCAACTTAGTCTAATACATAGCAAACGAAACAGGCCCTCACAGCACCCCAAGAAAAGTTTCACAGTGTTCACAGCAAACAGCAATCAAAACAGAATTCTCAGCAATGATAACCCTTAACAAGGTTCACAGTAAGCCGAAGTCTGGGGCACACTACCTCTAACACAGTACCCCTCTATGTTTAGCAGAAGAGAGAACTGGCTTCAAACTAATGCAGGGCTGTCACTTAGGACAAGAAACTGAAAAACGCTCTCTTCATTCCCCCCTTTTTCTTTTGGATTATGTGTTGTCCCAATCATGGGACATGATGTAATGTTATGTACTGAGGAATACTTATGGCGGCATCTATGTGGCCTAAAGTGGGCCTCTGATAATTTGACTCCCATTTGCTTTCTCCTTTTTTAGGCTCTAGGTGGTCGGTGGCGCTCAGCAGTGTTTGGCGCTAGAAGTCGCCTGCCCGGATGTGAAGAAGGCCACATATTTCGGGGCTAGGGGAGTCATCCCTAGAGTCTGTCCTTCGGTGCTAGGATGGCTTTCCTAGTGTCTGGTCTGTCCCTCGGTGCTAGGAAGGCTCATTCCTAGGGTCTGTTGTTAAATCTGAGCAATTTAACCATAGAGCATCTTCTGGAGAAGAGAAACTAGTGGAGTCATTCAAGAAAGAAATTCCCAGATCGCACTAGATTTATGAGCCGCCTTATTTAAGATCTGGCTATGTATATGTCCTCTGTATCTAACATGACATCAGCCCAAATCTGTATCACAGCAGTCATCACAGTGAACATAATGAAGGGGACTCTAGCGTTCTTCCCAGTGAGCCAACTTGCCTCTCATCCCTTGTCAGTGAATTTAATAACCACTGGGTTGCATTTATTCTGGTTTTTCAGGTACTTACATTCAGGTTTTAATGTTCTAGAGACTGTAATAAGGTCATCTTTAAACCCCTGGGCCCAGCTTATGTCTCCGGTGCTCACACATGACCAAGAAGAGCAAAAATAATCAGTTGGCCCCCCACATTTTCTGGCCTGAGCCTCAATGTGCCCCAGGCACACATAAAATTGGTGACTCTGAACAAAGTTTGGGCCTGAGGAGAATTGTTTTCTCCCAAATATAGGGAATGGTGCGGGGGCTGCGGGAAAAGAACTTAGTCTGTAGACTGGTGCTGCAACTACCTCAATGGGGAAAAGATCATATAAGTCTATATGTAGCTCAGGGAACCAAGTGTTTAAAGGTGTCTCTTTGGATGTGCTGTTTAGCAAATCTCCCGTGCCTGTATGTATAACTTGCCAAGTTAATAATAAAGGCTGGTGTGGGTTGCCTTTTCCTATGCTAATTCCTATTGCAGGTCCTATAGTTACCAAAACAAAACAATACAAACAAACAACCACATTACACCCGGCACAATCTTAGCTTTAGGGGCTTGTCCTTGTCCTTTTCGACCTTCCATTCTGGTATGAAGTCCTCTGGAACTGCGAACGGGTCAGCTGGTCGGGCGTGGGTGTAGTGGATCCAGGTAGCAATCCCTTCGACTTTGAGGGCGGTGGGTGTGGTGAGGATCACAATGTAGGGTCCTTTCAATTGCGGTTGGAGGGTCTCCTGCTGATGTCTCCGCATGTATACCCAGTCTCCAGGTTGGTAGCGATGTGGCTCAGGTGGGGGCCCAGTCTCATAGATGGCTTTTAGTCTGGGCCAGACCTCCTGGTGGGTGCGCTGGAGTTCCCTCAGGGAAATAAGAAGCTCATGATCATCAAGTTCAGTGAACACATTAGACTGTAGGTTGGGGAGTATAGGAGGGGGCACCCCATACATGATTTCAAAGGGAGTTAGTGCCAGTTTATAGGGGGAGTTTCTAACCCTGTAAAGGGCAAAGGGGAGGAGAGACACCCGGTCACCGCCAGTCTCCATGATCAATTTAGTTAAGGTCTCTTTTAAGGTTCTATTCATTCTTTCTACTTGGCCTGAGCTCTGGGGTCTATATGCACAATGTAATTTCCAATCAACCCCAAGAAACTGTCCCATCCCCTGTATTACCTTTGAGACGAAAGCTGGTCCATTATCTGATCCTACCAAGGTAGGGAATCCATACCTGGGCATGATGTCTTCTAACATCTTTTTGGCTACCACTTGTGCAGTCTCATGTTTCGTAGGAAAGGCTTCTACGCATCCTGAAAAGTGTCTACAAACAATAATAAATATTTATATCCATATTTTCCAGGCTTTACCTCAGTGAAGTCTCCCTCCCAGTAGGCTCCTGGTCTGGTTCCACGAGCCCTGGAGCCAGAGTTCTTTTCATTTCTGCTGGCGTTAGTTAATTGGCAAGCTTTGCAGCTAGCGACTATCTGTTCGATTTTTGTCCTGGAGTCTTTAATGGTGATCCTGGCACGTCTCACTAAGTCTTGCATTTTCCTTGTGCCCATATGGGTGGCTCGGTGCATCTTGGATAGGACTTTTGTTCCCCATCTCTTCTGGGAGAATTATGCTGCAGTCTGCTGCTCTCCACCATCCGTGGAGGCACTGGGTCAAGAGTAACTTCTTAATCCAGTCGAGGTCCTCCTTGGTGTAGCTAGGAGTTACCGGCAAGCTGGCTGGGCCGGGGTCTGGTAGGGTGGTCATTAAGGCACAGTCCACCTGCAAAGCCACCTCTCGGGTTACCTGATGGGCCAAGTTATTGCCTTTGGCCACAGGTGTGGTTGGTTTCTGGTGGCCTGGGCAGTGTATTATGGCCAGTTGTTTAGGCAGCCAGAGTGCCTTTAAGAGAGCTAGTATTTCGTCTTTGTTTTGAATAGTCTTTCCCTCTGCCGTCAATAGCCCTCTCTCTCTGTAAATGGCCCCATGAACGTGGGCCGTGGCAAAGGCATACCTGCTATCAGTGAACACGTTCAGTCTCTTGTCCTTCCCCAAAGTCGGTGCCTTGGTTAAGGCTACAAGTTCAGCCCGTTGGGCAGAGGTGCCCGCCGGCAGAGGCTCTGCCCAAACAGTCTCAGTCTCAGTCGTAATTGCTGCCCCCGCATACCTTATTCCGTCCTTGATGTAGCTGCTGCCGTCCGTGTACCAGGTGACCTCAGCGTTGGGCAGCGGCTGGTCCTGCAGATCCTCGCGGACCCCATGGACCTGGGCCAAGATTTCTGTGCAGTCATGGAGAGGTGAATCTAGGTCTGGTGCTGGCAGTAAGGTTGCTGGGTTCAAGGTAGCGGGGGGGGGGGCGCTGAAAAACAATTCTGGCAGGATTTAGCAGGAGCCCTTGATAATGGGTGAGGCGGGCATTGCTTAGCCATCTGTCTGGTGGCTGTTGGAGTATTCCCTCTATGGCATGGGGAGTTATTATGTATAACTCTTGTCCCCAAGTAAGTTTGTTGGCATCTTTTACTAGCATGGCTACTGCTGCTATGATCCGCAGGCATGGGGGCCATCCGGCTGCCACGGAGTCCAATTTCTTGGAGAGATAAGCAATAGGCCTCTTCCAAGGCCCTAGGGACTGCATCAGGACCCCCTTTGCTATCCCCTTATTTTCATCTATATAGAGGTGGAATGGTTTAGTCAAGTCCAGGAGCGCTAAATCTGGGGCGGACAGCAGTGCCTCCTTGAGGCGTTTGAAAGCCATCCCCGTAGCCTCGGTCCATTGGAACTTTTTGCTTTCTTTGGCTGCTTCATAAAGGGGTCTAGCGAGCTCTGCAAAACCCAGAATCCAGAGGCGGCAGAACCCGGCAGTTCCAAGGAACTCTCGCACTTGACGTGCGTTTTGGGGGGTTGAAATTTTTAATACAGTTTCTTTCCTTGCCTCTGTTAACCATCTCTGGCCATCTTTTAATTTGTAGCCCGGGTAGCTTACCTCCGTCTTGCAGATTTGTGCCTTCTTTGCTGATGCCCGATATCCGAGGTCCCCCAGCATCTGTAATAGGCTCTTGGTACCTCGGAGGCAGGCTGCTTGAGTTTCGACTGCCATCAATAAGTCATCTACATACTGCAATAATGTTAAGTCCGGGTGCTGGGTTCGAAACTCACCCAAGTCTTCATGGAGCGCCTCATCAAAGATGGTGGGGGAGTTTTTAAATCCTTGTGGCAATCTTGTCCAAGTCAGCTGTCCGTGGATCCTTTCCTCAGGATCGGTCCACTCGAATGCAAACAAGTCCTGGCCTTTTGGGGCCAGGGGCAGGCTGAAAAAAGCATCTTTCAAATCTAACACCGTATACCAGGTTCGCGTTGGGGCCAAGGAGCTGAGGAGGGTGTAGGGGCTAGGGACTGTGGGATGAATGTCTATGACCCGCTTGTTAACTTCTCTGAGGTCCTGTACTGGCCTATAGTCATTGGTGTGTGGTTTACGTACCGGAAGCAAGGGGGTATTCCAGGCTGACTGGCAGGGTCTTAGGATGCCTTCTTTTAGCAGTCTCCAGATGCGGGGGGTGATTCCTAGGCGGGCTTCCAGGGACACTGGGTACTGCCGGACTCTGACTGGATCTGCACCTGGCTTTAGTTCTATATAGACCGCTGGCCTATGTTTAGCTAGTCCCATTCCCCCAGTTTCTGCCCAGGCCTGCGGGTACTGTTTTAGCCAATTATCTATGTCCAACATGGGAGGGGATGAGATCTGGTGGAGGCGATGTTCATCATGGAGGCTGACTGTGAGGACTTGGATTGGACGTCCCCCACTGTCCATAACTTTGGCTCCCTCTGGATGGAAACTGATCTGGGCTCCTACTTTTGATAACAGGTCACGTCCGAGCAGGGGGTAGGGGCAATCTGGGATGACCATGAACGAGTGGGATACCCGGCCCACGCCTAGGTCCACTGTTCTTCGTGTAGTCCATGAGTATTGGTTTAGACCAGTTGCCCCCTGCACCCAGGAAGTCTTATTAGATAGCCGGCCATGCGGCTTTATTAAAACTGAATGTTGAGCTCCAGTATCTACGAGGAAGTCAACAGGTTGCCCCTCCACTTTGAGGGTTACCCTGGGTTCGGGGAGGGGGGCCGAAGCCCGACACCCCTAGTCATCTATTTTCTTGATCTCCAGGATCTGGGCACCTGGAGCTTGGGGCCTTCTCTTGGGGCAACTGCGTATCCAATGTCCTTTTTCTTTACAATAGGCACATTGGTTTGAGTTTAGGCGACGCCCTGAGGGACGGGGGTCCTTACCTGGAATTGGTTCCGTCAAAATCCCCCGAAGTTGTGACTCTCTCTCTCGAGGACCGCTTGTGGTGGCAGCTATGAGTATCTTAGCCAGGTTTTGGGTCTGTCGATCGTTCTCCCTGGTCTGCTTTTCCTCTGGGTCTTCTCTGTTGTTGTAAACCCTTTCTGCCACCGCCATCAGGTCCTGTATGCTCTTTTCTCCTAGCCTGCCTATTTTCTATAACTTTTTTCTAATATCTGGTGCTGCCTGATTCACAAATGCCATTATTACTGCTGCCCTATTTTCAGGTGCCATTGGGTCCATGGGGGTGTACTGCCTAAATGCTTCCATGACCCGTTCTAGAAAGGCAGCTGGACTTTCGTCCTTACCGTGTTGGACATCCCCTACCTTGGCCAAATTGGTGGGCATTCGTGCAGCTGCCCTGAGACCTGCCATTAGAGTCTGGCGTTAAACCGGGAGCCTCTCCTTACCTCTAGTCATATTGAAATTCCAACTGGGGCGCGAAAGGGGAAAAACAGCATTGATGGTCTGCAGTTGGCTGTCCGTTGTTGCCCCAAACCAGTTTTCGGGCCTCTGTCTGGGTCCTCTCACGCTCTTCTGTAGTGAAGAGGACCTGCAACAACTGCTGGCAGTCGTCCCAGGTGGGCTGATGGGTGAACAAACAGTGTCTAACAAGTTGATTCCATCTTTAGGATTTTCTGAGAATTTGGAATTTTGGGTCCTCCAGTTATATGAATCGCTAGTAGCAAAAGGCCAATAATACAGCATTTGGTTCCTTGCCCCGTCCGGGGGAGCTATTGCTCACAGGGGAAGGATGGTAGAGTTAGCTGGTCCCTGCGGGGATTGTGTTACTCTATGGGCCCTCCCCCGAGTCCCTGCAGCAGGGCCTGTCCTAGCAGGTGCCCCAATATCTGGTGCCGCTTGACTTTCGGCACCTTCCGCAGCAGTGCCACCAGGCTGCACTTGTGGCTGATAGGGCGGGGGAAGCAGTATCTCCTCATCAGACTCATTTTGGAGTACGGGGTAAAGCAGGGCTGATGGCCTGGTGCGTGGGGTAGGGGTTCCCATAGGGGATTCCCGCTCCTGCAGAGCGAGAACACTTTTGGTGGATGTCATCGGCGGGCGGAGGAAGGGCTTTAACCAAACAGGGGGAGTCTCAATCAGATCCTGCCATGTCAAGACATAGGGGATCTGGTCTGGGTGTCCCTGACGCCCTGGCCGGAAGATGACCTGCTTAACCTGTAAGAGAATAGGTAAGTTTAAGGTGCCCTCGGGTGGCCATCCGACGTTCAGCGATGGCCACTTGGAGGAGCAAAGAGTTATGAATTTTTCTCTTTTAATTTCAAGGCTCAGGTCGTGAGCCCGGCTCTTAACATCTTTAAAATGCTTCGTCATGAGAGAAAGAGGAGTCGTCACAGTCTGTTCTATATCGTCAGTGCAAAGAGTCACAAACACGAAGTCAACACATAACAGAAAGTCACAACAGCCAAGGAATTTTCCTCTGTGCTCCTTTAAGCAAAACCGAAAGTGATCTGAGGGGCGATAGTCTATGAGTGCCCTGTTCTGCTTCTCTCGGGAAGCATGAGGGCTTTCCCAGATAAGCAGTTTGTCCTCTCCTGAAGAACGAGGACTTTCAGACAAGGGGTTTGTCCTCTCTTGATGAACGAGGACTTTCAGACAAGAGGTTTGTCCTCTCCTGAAGAATGAGGACTTACAGACAGGGGGTTTGTCCTCTCCTGAAGAACGAGGACTTACAGACAGGGGGTTTGTCCTCTCCTGAAGAATGAGGACTTACAGACAGGGGGTTTGTCCTCTCCTGAAGAGCGAGGACTTACACACAGGGGGTTTGTCCTCTCCTGAAGAACGAGGACCTTTTACGGATGAGTGGTTCATCCTCTCCTGAAGAACGAGGACTACCCTCCAGAAGGGGGTTCAGGACGTCTCCCAGAACTCCCCCGCCAGCGACCCAACAGCGCGTCCGCTTAGGTCTTTTGCTGGCCCAGATACCACGGGAGCTCCCTTTTCACTTTCATAGGCTCACTTGAGCAGCACAGACTTACCAAACAGCACAGACAGACAGGACAACAAAACACAGACTCATTGACCGGTGCAGGACCCTTCAGTTCTGGGGTCCCTGGGGGTCTCGGGGATTCCCGGCCAACGCACCAATTTTTGTGCCCAAATTCTGGATCCCAAGAAGACCGCCGGGGAGCCGGGACTGATGCAAACGCAAAGGGTCTTTATTCGAAGCTCAAGCTCGGACTCTTGCACCTCCCGACGCAGCGGGGCAGTGGCAAGAGCCCTGAGCCAGGTTTACACAGGCTTTTTATCAGGGTTTGAGTACACTTTTTGGGTGGGAATGGGGATCCTTTGAATTGATGGATTGGATTTCGCGGGCTAGTTTCTCATTGAGTATTTCATACTTGGCGGGTGCGGGCTAGCTATGGATTGGCTTAGCTTGGGGGTCCCGCGCAGAATCAAATGGTCAGCGTGTGTGGGCTGGACACTGATTAGTTTTGCTAGGGGCTATTCTAGGAATCTGACTTCCTGTGGTTTCCCTGGAACTCAAGGTGGAGGCAGGGTCTGCTAATCAGGGTCCAGTCCCACCCGGGGTGGTGACCGTGTCTGCTAATCTGGGTGCGGCCTTTTGGCTACTCTGTTTCTTGGAACCCGGGGCAGAGTCCAGGGTGACTCGTTTTCCTGGAACTCGGGGCCCAGAACTACTCTAAGATGGAACTTTAACCAAAATGGAGTGGCCTTAGCCTTAACAGCACTATACTTTCACAACATGGCAATTCTCGAACACAGCAAACAGGGTTCACAGCAATCACAGCAAATGGGTCAGGAGTCTAGTGCATTCCTAAGTCTCTAACTCTAATGCCTAACAAGATTTAACATACAGCAACTTAGTCTAATACATAGCAAACGAAACAGGCCTCACAGCACCCCAAGAAAAGTTTCACAGTGTTCACAGCAAACAGCAATCAAAACAGAATTCTCAGCAATGATAACCCTTAACAAGGTTCACAGTAAGCCGAAGTCTGGGGCACACTACCTCTAACACAGTACCCCTCTATGTTTAGCAGAAGAGAGAACTGGCTTCAAACTAATGCAGGGCTGTCACTTAGGACAAGAAACTGAAAAACGCTCTCTTCAGATAGGACTCTTGAGTACGTTACTCTGAAGTAACAGTTGTGACAAGAACCCTGTTTCTATATGAGAGTAAAGATGTGTCCCGATGATTCAGGATGGCAGGAGTTCTGCAGACCTGGATTGAAGGAAAATATGGAAAAGGAAGTGCCCAGCTTCAGCTGCCAGCAATCTGGCCTGAAGAAGAAAAAGAACACTGATGGCTTAGGCAACGGCGCCATCTAGTGTCTCTGTGCGGGAGCCTTGTCAGCAGCAGATCTGCCTTCTTTCAGAAGGACCCGGAGAGCCCTGGGAATTGGTCTGCATTTCTGACTTTTCCCATCCTGAAGTGGAGTAGGCAGTGACAGTGCTGTATCTGGAGCTTCCCTCAGCTGTGGCGCCAAAGTGTGGAGAGGGGAAGTGGTTCCCTCTTAGTGTCTAGGGCTTTTCTGTGCTGACCAGCTTCTGGAGCCTACTGCTCCAGTGTGAACTGTCTGCTTTTCAGAAGGAACACACCTCAAACAGGCAGAGCAAGGAGATGAGCTGCTTCCACTCCAGCCACCCGCCCCCCCTCCACCCCTTGCTTCCGACAGCCAAGCACCAAGCTCAGGAATAGGAGGCTATTCTCCTTTGGGATACCTGATGCTCATGGCTGTTACTGAGCAAGAGACCCAGCTCCCACTGGACGCCCATCCCCGGATGCCTGCTCGGTGAATGCCAGCTCCATGGCACCTAAGGGTGAATGAAGAGGCAGTCAGAAGCACAGGAATGACTTCAGCCAGGACCAAAGGGCGTTCAATATTTCCATGCAATGGGAATGTGATCCATGTGCAATGGAGATGTTTCTCTCAATTCCCCTAGGTCCAGCAAGGAAGCCAGCTCCCCGCTAATACGTCTGGCCCTGCCTGGCCAAAAACAGCTCTCGACTGGACTCCTTTTGATGTCCTAGTGCTCTGAATGTCCATGTAGTCCTGAAACCAAAAGGCCTAGGCTCCTTTCTCTCCAGCTTTCCCACAGTCTTAAGGGCTTGTCCCCTTTGGGCATCTGCAAGCCGGAGATAGCACTCTGAAAGGCTGAATTTGTATGGACCCCATGACGGTCCTTGATGGATGATAAACCTGTGCTATGAAACTGGATCCACCGAGGCCCAGAGTTCTTCATGTTGAATTGAACTTGACTAGCACAATGTATTCACAAGCAGGCCAGCTCAGGGATCACAGGGACCATTTGGGGGCTTTTGCTACAGGAGTGTTCCAAAGGATGCTCTGTGGAGCCCTGTGAGCCAGAGGCCCACATCCTTCCTTAAGAAATAGAGGGGAATGTTGACTTCTGGTGTGTTTCTGTCCATCATATTCATCGAGAGGGGCAGCAGAGGTTCCGAGATGCAAAGAGGGTCCTTCCATGTAATGGTCTAGAGGTGGGAACGATGCCTTGGTGCAGAATATATTCTAAAGGCTTTCAGTGCACTGATCAGGTCATGGAGCATGCTGCACATGCACAGACTGTCTGTTCTTCCGATTGAGGGTAGCTCCAGCCGTTAGGGCAGGGTCCATGTGACTACTCATTGCCACGGTACTGTGGCCTTCCCAGCACCAAGGGCTCATGGACAGGGGGTCAGCTGTCCTCTGGGATATCAGACTCTGCGAGCCCTGCCTTGGCCCAGGAAAGGCTTGGAACTCACCTCCGCTCCAGGGATGTTTGTTGGTGCAGGGAACAGACACAGGGTCTCGCGTGTGAACTGAGACCAAGTTCGGAGAGCAGCAATGGTAGAGAAATGACAATAAGGTGAGTCAAGCCGTGCATTCAAATTGCCATGGGGGAAACAAGGAGACCACGACTCTTCCTTCCCCTTGTCCCACACAGGAGGCGGGATCCACCTCAAAACTCTGGCTTAGCCTCCCCACAAGCATTCTCCCTGGCTGCCTGCACACACCCTGGGTTTGGGGAGGGCCACATCATTCTGAAACAAAATTCAGAGGGGACAAATGCAACACCTCTATCACCATCACAAAAACACCACCAAAGCCCCAGGCTGAGACACTGTCTCAGAAGAGTTTCCATGCAAACTGTCTTTCCTCAAAAGGGCTCAGGGGTGGCAATGCAGGCACACCATTGCCTGCCAGAGTTCTTCATCACACATGACTTGGAGAATGAAGTATGCAGTGCACTCTCCTATCAACCAGCTTGTATTGCGAATAAGAGAGTCCTGTGGGTTAAGGCCAAAAGAGCACTCTGAAGGATTCTACGTGGGAACTCTGTGAGCAGGAAGCGTGCCATCTTTCTTGAGGAGGCTCAATTTCTGGCTTGGTCTCTCCCTGCCACTTTTCCCATCAGTCGAGGGAGCCAGCAGTGCTGGAGCTGGAGCTACTAGCTTTGGAGGGCTCTTGCTCAGGAATCTGTAACAAGCGCTTGCTTCCCTAATTCCTGGCAAAGGCTCTTCCAATGCCGACGCCCTCCTCATGCCTACTGCCCATGGGCAATCTGGCTGCATTCCAGAATGAAGGAAAGCAATCATCCAGGTCAGGGAACCAATCAGGGTCCCCCACACGCTCCATAGCAGAGCAGGCGAAGCACCAGGCACACAGGGACATCTTTCTTGGGTCATCTTTCCTCTGGTAGAGCAGAGCCTGAGCACCCTCACTGAACCAGGAGCAGAGGGGGATTTTGCAGCCTACCCAGCGATGCCAGCTGCGTGAGTGATGGCTCCAGGGGTCCTAAGAGAGACAAACATAAATGGTCAGAAATACAGAAAGGGGAAAGATATGGGCACGAGATGGGCTAAAGCTCGACATTTCCAGTGGGAATGGGGATCCACTTGGAACGAAGATGCCTGGCTTCATTTGCCCTCGGCCCAGAAGGAGACCAGCTCCCTGCCCAAATCTCTGCCCGGTTACACCCCCAAACAACCTCCGCTGGTTGCCTTCCAATGCCCTGGGCATCTGAATGGCCACGTAATTTTGAAACCCAGTGAGTTAATGAAGAAGGAGCCCTGTGGCCAAACCTCTCCCAGAACACAAGGACTGGACCAGACCCCCAGGTGGAAGGCAGATGATAGGACTCTTGAGACACTGACCGAGATGGATGGGAGAAAGAACCTTGTTATGCAAGAGATCAAAGATGTGTCAAGATGGATAAGGAGGGCTGGAGTCCTAGAGACCTTGGAGGAAGTGAAATATGGAGAAGGGAGGCCCAGCACCAGCTGCTGGCAATCTGGCCCTTAGAAGAGGACACCTCCTTCCTGGATTTCAAACACTACTAACACAGTGAACCAAGGCGTCAGATGAATGAAGCATTGCCCACCGTGTTCTTTGACAAAACGAGTATATGGTACTTCCCTCCAAGATCCGGGCACACGTTTTCAAACACATTCATTTTAGCGAAACAAGATGTTACTTGAATGATGCAATCTCCACAATGTTGATGAACAGAGTTGAGAATATGGCATTTCCCTTAGTCCTTGCAGGGGATTTAAAAACTCTTCACCTAGTGACACATGAGGGTAGTCAAATGATGATCACAGTGTGGTTTCACAGAGTGGAGTGTATGACACGTTGTTCCTAGTTCTGTGCATGGGATTCAACAAACTACTAACTTACTGAAACAAGGTATCAGTTGAATGATGCATTCCCCTGAGTGTTTTCTCATAGAGTTGAATGTATGGCACTTTGCTCCTAGCTCTGCTCATGGAATTCAACACACTACTAACTGACTGAAACGAGATGTTAATTCAAAGATGTGTTCTGCACAGTGTTGTTTCACGATTTCAGTGTATTGACGCTCGCTTCTAGTTCTGGGCCTGGGATCCAATACACCACTAACTTACTGAAACAAGGTGTCAGTTGAATGATGCATTCCCCACAGTGTTATTTCACAGAGTTGAGTGTATGGCACTTTGGTCCTAGTTCTGCGCGTGGTATTCAAAACACTCCTCACTTACTGAGCCAAGATGTTAGTGAATCATGCATTCCCCACAGTGTTGTTTTGCAGAGTTGAGTGCATTTCACTTCGCTCCTAGTTCTTTGGAAAGGATTCAACACACTAGTAACTTAATGAAGGAAGATGGTACTTGAATGATGCATTCCCTACAGTCTTGATTCACAGATTTGAGTGCACGGCACTTAGCTCCTTGTTCGGCGCATGGGATTCAATACACTACTAACTTACTGAAACCAGATGTTAGTTGAGTGATACTTTCCCATCACTCTTGTTTCACAGAGTTGAGTGTATGGCACTTCGCTCCTAGTTCTGTGCCTGGAATTGAACTTACTGAAAGAAGATGTTGATTGAATGATGCATACCCCGCAGTGTTGGTTACCGGAATTGAGTGCATTGCAGTTAGCTTGTATTTCTGCGCATGAGATTGATTCAACACTTCGGACCTACTGAAACGAGATGCTTGTTCAATAATGTGTTCCGAACATTGTTGTTTCACTAAGTTCAGTGTATTGCACTATGCTCCTAGTGCTGGGCATGGGATGCATGGGATTCAATAAACCTCACACTGAAACAAGATGTCAGTTGATTGATGCATTCCCAACAGTGTTGTTTGACACAATTGAGTGCATTGCACTCCGCTCCTAGTTCTGCGAATGGGATTCAAACCACTCCTCACTTCCTGAACCAAGATGTTAGTTGAATGACACATTCCTCACAGTGTTGTTTCATAGAGTTGAGTGTGTGGCAGACCATCACTCCTAGTTCTGCGCTATGGATTTCAAACACTGCTCACTTACTGAAACAAAATGTTAGTGAAAGGAGGCATTCCCCACAGTGCTTTTTCAGTGTAGAGGGTGTTGGACCTCGCAACTATTGCTGCGCAATGGATTCCATCCACCGCTCATTTCCTGAAACAAGATGTTAGTTAACATTCCCCACAGCGTTGTATCCCAGAGTTGAGTGAATGGTGCTTGGCTTCGGGTTCTGCGCATGGGATGCCACACCCTGAACTTACTGAAAAAAGATGTTAATTGAAGGAGGCATTCCCCACAGTGTTGTTTTACAGAGTTGAGCGTATGGCACTTTGCTCCTATTTCTGTGAATGTTACTCAACAAATTCCTACTTTATTGAAACAGGACGTTAGTTGAATGAGACATTCCCCTCGGTTTTGCTTCAGAGTTGAGAGTATGGCACTTCGCTGCTAGTTCTGCACATTCACTTCCACACACTGCTAACATGCTGAAACAAGGTGTTAGTTGATTGAGGCACTCCGCACAGTGTTATTTTACAGAGTTGAGGGTATGGCACTTCGCTCCAAGATCTGCGATTTGGATTCCACACACTGCTAACTTGCTGAAACAAGATGTTGGTTGAAGGAGGCCTTCCGCACACTGTTGTTTCAAAGAGTTAAGTGAATTGCACTTCGCTCCTTCTGTCCATTGGAATCCATACACTGCTGACTTACTGAAACAAGATGTTAGTGAAAGGAGGTATTCCCCACAATATTGTTTCAAAGAGTTGAGTGTATGGCACCTCGCTGCTGGTTCTGCACGTTTGATATCCCACACTACTAACTTGCTGAAACAGGATGTTCGGTGAAGTTTGTTTTCTCCACAGTATTCCATCCCAGAGTTGGGTATATTGCACTTCGCTTCTAGTTCTGCGCATTGGATTCCATACGCTGCTCACTCACTGAAACGAGAAGTTAGTTGAATGAGACATTCCCTACAGTGTTCTTTCACAGAGTGGAGAATACGGCATTCATTGCTAGTTCTGCGCTTTGGATTCCATACACTGCTCAGCTACGGTAACAAGATGTTAGCTGAAAGAGGCATTCTCCACCGTGTATTTTCACAGAGTTCAGTATATGGCACTTCACTGCTAGTTCTACCCATTCCATTCCACACACTGCTGACTTACTGAAACAAGATGTTGGTTGAAAGACACATACCCCACAGTGTTTTTTCAGAGTTGAGTGTATGGCACTTCGCTCCAAGACCTGCGTGTTGGATCTACTCATTGTTAACTTACTGAAACAGAACGTTAGTCGGATGAAGCATTCTCCACAGTGATGTTTCATAGAATTGAGTGTATTGCACTTCGCTGGTAGGTCTGCGCATTCACTTTCACACATTGGTAACTTACTGAAACAAGCGCTTAGTTCAATGAGGCGTTCCTCACAGTGTTGTTTCACAGAGTAGAGTGAATGGCATCTCGCTGCTAGTTCTGCGCATTCAGTTTCACACACTGATAACTTACTGAAACAAGTTATTAGTTGCTTGAGGCGTTGCCCCACAGTGTTGTTTCACAGAGATGAGTGCACAGCACTTTCCTCCTAGTTCTGCTCACGGGAATCCACACCCTCTTAACTTACAGAAACAAGATGTTAGTTGAATTAGGTATTCCCCACTTGTTGTTTCACAGTGTTGTGGAGTGTATGGCACTTTGTTGCTAGTTCTGCGCACTCAGTTCCTCACACTGCTAACTTGCTGAAACAAGATGTTAGTTGATTGAGGCATTCCCCACAGTGCTGATTCACAGAACGGAGTCTATTGGACTTCGCTGCTAGTCTGCGCATTCAATTTCATACAATGCTAACTTACTGAAACAAGAGGATAGTTGAAAGAGGCATTCCCCACCGTGTTGATTCACAGAGTTGAGTCATAGCACTTCACTGCTAGTTCTGTGTATGGGAATCCACACCCTCTTAACTTAATGAAACAAGATGTTTATTCAATGAGGCATTCCCGACAGTGTTGCTTCACAGATTGGAGCATATGGCACTTCGCGGCTAGTTCTGTGCATTCAGGTCCTCACACTGCTAACTTACCGAAACTAGATGTTACGCGAAAGAGGCATTTTCCACAGTGTTGTTTCACAGAGTTGAGTGTGTGGCACTTCGCTGCGAGGTCTGCGCAATCAGTTTCTCACAATGCTAATTTATGGAAACAAGAGGTTGGGTCAATGAGGCAATCCCCACAGTGTTGTTTCACAGAGTGAAGCTTATGACGACAATTCGCTGCTAGTTCTGCCATTCAATTTCACACACTGGTAACTTACTGAAACAAGATATTAGGGGAAGGAGGCATTCCCCACAGTGTTGTTTCACAGAGATGATTGCACAGTACTTTGCTCCTAGTTCTGATCATGGGAATCCACACACTCTAAACTTACAGAAACAAGATGTTAGTTGAATTAGGCTTCCCCACAGCGTTGTTTCAAGGCCTGGAGCATATGGCACCTCGCTGCTAGTTCTGCCCATTCATTTCCTCACACTGCTAACTTACTGACACAAGATGTTAGATGAAAGAGGCATTCCCCACAGTGTTGTTTCACAGAGTTGACTGTATGGCACATCACTGCGAGGTCTGCGCATTCAGTTTCACACAATGCTAACTTACTGAAACACGATATTAGTTGAAGGAGCCATTTGCTACAGTGTTGTTTCACAGAGACGAGTGCATAACACTTTGCTCCTAGTTCTGCTCACGGCAATCCACAACCACTTAATTTACAGAACAAAGATGTTAGTTGAAAGAGGCATTCCCCACCATGTTGTTTCACAGCCTGGAGCGAATGACACTTTGCTACTTCTTCTGCGCGTTCAGTTCCTCACACTGCTAACTAACTGAAACTACATGTTACGTGAAAGAGGCATTTTGCACAGGGTTGCTTCAAGAGTTGAGTGTGTGGCACTTCTCTGGGAGGTCTGCGCTCTGAGAAACAACACAGTTGGGAATGCCCCATTCAACTAACCGCTCATTTCAGTAAGTTAGCATGGTGTGAAACTGAATGTGCACACATAGCAGCGAAGTGGCATATACTCAACTCTGTGAAACAACGGAGTATGAAAGGCCTCCCGCAACTAACAGCTTGTTTCAGCAAGTAAGCAGTGTGTGACATAAAATGCGCAGAACAGGCAGCGAGGAGGCATGCACTCAACTCGGTGAAACAACACGGTGGGGAATGCCTCATTGAACTAAACTCTTGTTTCAGTAGGTTAGCATTGTGTGATACAGAATGCACAGACCTAGTAGTGAAGTCTCATACACTCAACTCTGTGAAACAATGCAGTGCGGAAGGCCTCCTGCAACTAACAGGTTGTTTCAGCAAGTTAGCAGTGTGTGATATAGAATGCGCAGAACAGGCAGCAAAGTACCATGCACTCAACTCTCTGAAGTAACACTGTGGGTAGTGCCTCTTAAAAGTTACATCTTGTGTCAGTAAGTTAACAGTGTGAGGAACTGAATGCGCAGAACTAGCAGCAACGTGCCATAGACTCAACTCTGTGAAACAACACAGTGCGGAATGCCTCCTGCAACGAACAGCTTCTTTCAGCAAGTAAGCGGTGTGTGATATAGAAAGAGCAGAACAGGTAGCGAGGTGGCATGCACTCAACTCTCTGCAATAACACTGTGGGGAACTCCTCCTTCAAGTTACATCTTGTTTCAGTAAGTTAGCAGTGTGAGGAACTGAATGCGCAGAGCCATACACTCCACTCGGTGAAATAAAACTATGGCGAGTGCCTCACTGAAGTAAACACTTGTTTCAGTAAGGTAGCAGTAGACGAACCCAATTCGTAGAACAAGCAGCAAAGTGTTGTACACTCAATTCTGAGAAACAACACTGTGTGGAAGGCCTCATTCCTCTACTCCATGTTTCAGTAAGTTAACAGCGCGTGGAATCCAACGCACAGATTTTAGACCTAAGTGCCATACACACAACTCTGTGAAACAACACTGTGGGAAACTCTGTGAAAGAACGCAGTGCTGATGGCCGCCTACAACAACCAGCTTGTTTCAGCAAGTGTGATATAGAATCATGAGAGGTGACATGCCTCATCTCTGTGAAATAACCCTGTGGGGATTGCCTCTTTCAAGTAACATCTTGTATCAGTAAGGTAGCAGTGCGAGAAGCTGAAAGCGCAGATCAGGAAGCAAAGTGCCATACACTCCGGTCTGTGAAACAACACTGTGGCGAGTGCCTCTCTGAAGTAACCTCTTGTTTCAGTAAGGTAGCAGTGTACGGTATCCAATTCGCAGAACTAGCAGCAAAGTGTCCTCTACTCAATTCTGTGAAACAACACTGTGTGGAAGGCCTCATTCCTCCAACCTGATTCAGTAGGTTAGCAGCGTTTGGAATCCATTGCAAAGATCTTGGAGCGAATTGCCATACACACAACTCTGTGAAACAACACTGTGTCGAGTGCCTCATTGAACTAACCTCTTGTTTCAGTTAGGTAGCACGGTTAGGAACTGAATGTGCAGAACAGGCAGCCAAGTGCCATACAGTCCACTCTGTGAAACAACACTGGGGCGAGTGCCTCTCTGAAGTAACCTCTTGCTTCAGTAAGGTAGCAGTGTTCGGAATCCAATTCGCAGAACTAGCAGCGAAGTGTCGTGTACTCATTTCTGTGAAACAACACTGAGTGGAAGGACTCATTCCTCTAACCTGTTTCAGTACGTTAGCAGCGTATGGAATCCAATGCACAAATGTTGGAGCGATGTGCTATATAACCACTCTGTGAAGCAACACTGTGGCGAGTGCCTCATTGAACTACCCTCTTGTTTCATTTAGGTAGCACGGTTAGGAACAGAATGCACAGAAATAGAAGCCACGTGCTATATACTCCACTCTGTGAACCAAAACTGTGGCGAGTGCCTCAGTGAACTAAACCCTTGTTTCATATAGGTAGCAAGGTTAGTAACTGAATGCCCAGAACTGGCAGCAAAGTGCCATACACTCCTGTCTGTGAAACAACACTGTGGCGAGTGACTCTCTGAAGTAACCTCTTGTATCAGTAAGATAGCAGTGTACGGTATCCAATTCGCTGAACTAGCAGCAAAGTGTTCTCTACTAAATTCTGTGAAACAACACGGTGTGCAAGGCCTCATTCCCCTAACCTGTACCAGTAGGTTAGCAGCGCTTGGAACCCAATGCAAAGATCTTGGAGCGAAGTGGCACACACATTACTCTGTGAAACAACACTGTAGCGAGTGCCTCAGTGTTCTAACCTCTTGTTTCACTTAGGTAGCACGGTTAAAAACTGAATGCGCAGAACTAGCAGCAAAGAGCCATACGCTTTACTCTGTGAAACAACACAGTGGCGAGTGCCTCATTGAACTAACCTCTTGTTTCATTTAGGTAGCACGGTTAAGAACTGAATGCGCAGAACAAGCAGCAAAGAGCCATAAGCTTTACTCTGTGAAACAACACAGTGGCGAGTGCCTCACTGAACTAACCTCTTGTTTCATTTAGGTAGCACGGTTAAAACTGAATGCGCAGAACTAGCAGCAAAGAGCCATACTCTTTACTCTGTGAAACAACACTGTGGCGAGTGCCTCACTGAACTAACCTCTTGTTTCATTTAGGTAGCACTGTTAGGAACTGAATGCGCAGAACAGGCAGCAAAGTGCTATACACTCCACTCTGTGAAACAACACTGTGGCGAGTGCCTCATTGAACTAACCTCTTGTTTCACTTAGGTAGCACGGTTAAGAACTGAATGCAGAACAGCAGCAAAGAGCCATACTACTCTGTGAACAACACTGTGTGCGAGTGCCTCATTGAACTAACCTTTGTTTCATTTAGGTAGCATGGTTAAACTGAATGCGCAGAACAGCAGCAAGTGCTATACACTCCACTCTGTGAACAACACTGTGGCGAGTGCCTCATTGAACTAACCTCTTGTTTCATTTAGGTAGCACGGTTAAAACTGAATGCGCAGAACTAGCAGCAAAGAGCCATACGCTTTACTCTGTGAACAACACTGTGGCGAGTGCCTCACTGAACTAACCTCTTGTTTCATTTAGGTAGCACGGTTAAAACTGAATGCGCAGAACTAGCAGCAAGTGCATACACTACTCTGTGAACACACTGTGGCGAGTGCCTCACTGAACTAACCTCTTGTTTCACTTAGTAGCACGGTTAAAAACTGAAGCGCAGAACTAGCAAAGAGCCGATTTACTCTGTGAAACAACACAGTGGCGAGTGCTCCTGAACTACCTCTTGTTTCACTAGGTAGCACGGTTAAAACCTGAATGCGCAGAACTAGCAGCAAAGAGCCATACTCTTTACTCTGTGAAACAACACTGTGGCGAGTGCCTCACTGAACTAACCTCTTGTTTCACTTAGGTAGCACGGTTAAAAACTGAAATGCGCAGAACTAGCAGCAAAGAGCCATACGCTTTACTCTGTGAAACAACACAGTGGCGAGTGCCTCACTGAACTAACCTCTTGTTCACTTAGGTAGCACGGTAAAAACTGAATGCGCAGAACTAGCAGCAAAGAGCCATACGCTTTACTCTGGAACAACACAGTGCGAGTGCCTCATTGAACTAACCTCTTGTTTCTTTTAGTTAGCACGGTTAAGACCTGAATGCGGCAGACAGCAGCAATTGCTACATACTCCACTCTGTGAAGAAACACTTTGGCGAGTGCCTCACTGAACTAACCTCTTGTTCATTCTAGTAGCAAGGTTAAGAAACTGAATGCTCAGAACTTGCAGCAAAGATCCCAAGCTTTACTCTGTGAAACAACACAGTGGCGAGTGCCTCACTGAACTAACCTCTTTGTTTCCTTTAGTTAGCAAGGTTAAAAACTGAATGCCGCAGACTAGCAGCAAAGAAGCCTACGCTTTACCTCTGTGAAAAACACAGTGGCGAGTGCCTCACTTGAACTACCTCTTGTTTCATTTACGTAGCCACGGTTATAAAATGAATGCCAGAACAAGCAGCAAAGAGCCATACGCTTCCCTCTGTGAAACAAACACAGTTGCGAGTGCCTCAATGAACTTAACCTCTTGTTTCATTTAGGTAGCACTGTTAGGAATGATTGTGCCGAACAGGCATCAACGTGCTATACACTCCACTCTGTGAAGCAACGACTGTGGCGAGTGCTTCATTGAACTAACCTCTTGTTTCTTTTGGTGCACGGTTAGAAACTGAATGCGCAGAACTAGCAGCAAAAGAGCCGTAACGCTTTACTCTGTGAAACAACACAGTGGCGAGTGCCTCACTGAACTAACCTCTTGTTTCATTTAGTAGCACGGTTAAAACTGAATGCGCAGAACTAGCAGCAAAGATCCATACTTTCACTCTGTGAACAACACTGTGGCGAGTGCCTCACTGAACTAACCTCTTGTTTCATTTAGGTAGCAGGTTAAAAACTGAATGCGCAGAAAGCAGCAAAGTGCCATACACTTTACTCTGTGAACAACACTGTGGCGAGTGCCTCACTGAACTAACTCTTGTTTCTTTAGGTAGCACGGTTAAAACTGAATGCGCAGAACAGCAGCAAAGCATACTTTCCACTCTGTGAAACAACACTTGGCGAGTGCCTCACTGAACTAACCTCTTGTTTCACTTAGTAGCACGGTTAAAAACTGAATGCAGAACTAGCAGCAAAGAGCCATAGCTTTACTCTGTGAAACAAACAGTGGCGAGTGCCTCACTGAACTAACCTCTTGTTTCATTTAGGTAGCACGGTTAAAACTGAATGCGCAGAACTAGCAGCAAAGAGCATACTTTACTCTGTGAAACAACACAGTGGCGAGTGCCTCACTGAACTAACCTCTTGTTTCATTTAGGTAGCACGGTTAAAACTGAATGCGCAGAACTAGCAGCAAAGAGCCATACTTTACTCTGTGAAACAACAGTGGCGAGTGCCTCATGAACTAACCTCTTGTTTTTTAGGTAGCACGGTTAAAACTGAATGCGCAGAAAGCAGAAAGCCATACGCACTCTGTGAAAACACTGTGGCGAGTGCCTCATTGAACTAACCTCTTGTTTCTTTAGGTAGCACGGTTAAAACTGAATGCGCAAACGGCAGCAAAGCCACTCCACTGTGAAACAACACTTGGCGAGTGCCTCATTGAACTAACCTCTTGTTTCATTTAGGTAGCACGGTTAAAACTGAATGCGCAGAAAGCAGCAATTATACTCCCTGTGAAACAACACTGTGGCGAGTGCCTCACTGAACTAACCTCTTGTTTCATTTAGGTAGCACGGTTAAAACTGAATGCGCAGAAAGCAGCAAGAATACACTCCACTTGTGAAGAACACTTTGGCCGAGTGCCTCACTGAAACTAACCTCTTGTTTCATTTAGGTAGCACGGATAAAACTGAATGCGCAGAACTATCAGCAAAGAGCCGTTACGCTTCCTCTGTGAAACAACACATGGCGAGGCCCTCATTGAACTAACTCTTGTTTCCTTAGGTAGCACGGTTAAAAACTGAATGCGCAGAACTAGCAGCAAAGAGCCGTACGCTTTCTCTGTGAAACAACACAGTGGCGAGTGCCTCATTGAACTAACCACTTGTTTCCCTTAGGTAGCACGGTTAAAAACTGAATGCGCAGAACTAGCAGCAAAGAGCCATATGCTTTACTCTGTGCAACAACACAGTGGCGAGTGCCTCATTGAACTAACCTCTTCGTTTCTTTCAGTTAGCACGGTTAAGAACTGTATGCGCAGAACAGGCAGCAAATGCTATCATACTCCACTCTGTGAACAACACAGTGGCGAGCGCCTCATTGAACTAAACTCTTGTTTCACTTAGGTAGCACAGCTAAGAAACTGAATGCGCAGAACAGCAAAGCTACATACTCCACTCTGTGAAACAACACTGGCGAGTGCCTCACTGAACTAACCTCTTGTTTCATTTAGGTAGCGGTTAAAACTGAATGCGCAGAACAGCAGCAAAGAGCTACATACTCACTCTGTGAAAAACAGTGGCGAGTGCCTCACTGAACTAACCTCTTGTTTCACTTAGGTAGCACGGTTAAAAACTGAATGCGCAGAACTAGCAGCAAGAGCATACGCTTTACTCTGTGAAACAACACAGTGGCGAGTGCCTCACTGAACTAACCTCTTGTTTCATTAGGAACGGTTAAAACTGAATGCAGAACAGCAGCAAAGAGCCATACGCTTTACTCTGTGAAACAACACAGTGGCGAGTGCCTCACTGAACTAACCTCTTGTTTTTTAGGTAGCATGTTAAACTGAATGCGCAGAACGCAGCAAGTGCATACACTCACTCTGTGAACAACACTGGCGAGTGCCTCATGAACTAACCTCTTGTTTCATCTTAGGTAGCACGGTTTAAGAACTGAATTCCCTAGAACAGGCAGCAAAGAGCCATATGCTTTACTCTGTGACACAACACAGTGGCGATTGCCTCACTGAACTAACCTCTTGTTTCACCTAGGTAGCACGGTTAAAAAATGAAAGTGCAGACTAGCAGCAAAGAGCATACGCTTTACTCTGTGAACAACACTGTGGCGAGTGCCTCACTGACTAACCTCTTGTTTCACTTAGTAGCAGGTTAAAAACTGAATGCGCAGAACTAGCAGCAAAGAGCCATACGCTTTACCTCTGTGAACACAACACTGTGGCGAGTGCCTCACTGAACTAACCTCTTGTTTCACTTAAGTAGCACGGTAAACACTGATGCGCAGAACTAGCAGCAAAGAGCCATACGCTTTACTCTGTGAAACAACACAGTGGCGAGTGCCTCACTGAACTAACCTCTTCTTTCATTTAGGTAGCACGTGTTAAAAACTGAATGCACAGAACTAGCAGCAAGAGCCATACGCTTTACTCTGGGAAACAACACTGTGGCGACTGCCTCACTGAACTAACCTCTTGTTTCATTTAGGTAGCACTGTTAGGAACTGAATGCGCAGAACAGGCACCAAGGTGCTATACACTCCACTCTGTGAACCAACACTGTGGCGAGTGCCTCATTGAACTAACCTCTTGTTTCACTTAGGTAGCACGGTTAAAAACTGAATGCGCAGAACTAGCAGCAAAGAGCCATATGCTTTATTATGGGAAACAACTCAGTGGCGAGTGCCTCATTGAACTAACCTCTTGTTCTTTTAGTTAGCACAGTTAAGAACTAAATGCGCAGAACAGGCAGCAAATTGCTACATACTCCACTCTGTAAAGGAACACTTGGCGAATGCCTCACTGAATAACCTCTTGTTTCACTTAGGTAGTACGGTTAAAAACTGAATGCGCAGAACTAGCAGCAAAGAGCCATAGGCTTTCCTCTGTGAAACAACACTGTGGCGAGTGCCACACTGAACTAACCTCTTGTTTCACCTAGGTAGCACGGTATAAAAACTGAATGCGCAGAACTAGCAGCAAAGAGCCTTACGATTTCCTCTGTGAAACAACACAGTTGCGAGTGCCTCACTGAAACTAACCTCTCGTTTCTTTTAGATAGCACGGTTAAGAACTGAATGCGCCGAACAGGCAGCAAATTGCTACATACACTCCACTCTGTGAAGGAAACACTGTGGCGAGTGCCTCACTGAACTAACCTCTTGTTTCACTTAGGAAGCACGGTTTAAAAACTGAATGCGCCGGAACTAGCAGCAAAGAGCCGTACGCTTTTACTCTGTGAAACAACACAGTGGCGAGGCCTCATTGAACTAACCTTCTTGTTTCCTTAGGTAGCACGGATTAAAAACTGAATGCGCAGAACAAGCAGCAAAGAGCCATCGCTTTACTCTGTGAAACAACACAGTGGCGAGTGCCTCACTGAACCTAACCTCTTGTTTCCTTTTAGGTAGCACGGTTAAAACCTGAATGCGCAGAACAAGCGAGCAAAGAGTCATAGCTTTCCTCCTGTGAAACAACACTGTGGCGTGTGCCTCATTGACTAACCTCTTGTTTCATTTAGGTAGCACGGTTAAAAACTGAATGCGCAGAACTAGCAGCAAAGAGCCATAGCCTTTACTCTGTGAACCAACACAGTGGCGAGTGCCTCACTGAACTAACCTTTGTTTCATTTAGGATAGCATGATTAGGAAACTGAATGAGCAGAACAGGCAGCAACGTGCTATACAGTCCACTCTGTGAACCAACACTGTGGCGAGTGCCTCACTGAAGCTAACCTCTTGTTTCACCTAGGTAGCACGGTTAAAAAATGAAAGCGCAGAACTAGCAGCAAAGAGCCATACGCTTTACTCTGTGAAACAACACTGTGGCGATGGCCTCACTGAACTACCTCTTGTTTCATTTAGGTAGCAGGTTAGAAACTGAATGCGCAGAACTAGCAGCAACGTGCTAACATCACTCTGTGAACGGAAACACTGTGCGAGTGCCTCACTGAACTAACCTCTTGTTCTCCTTAGGTAGCACAGTTAGAAACTGAATGCGCAGAACTAGCAGCAAAGAGCCATACGCTTTACTCTGTGAAACAACACTGTGGCGAGTGCCTCACTGAACTAACCTCTTGTTTCATTAGGTAGCACGGTTAAAACTGAATGCGCAGAACTGCAGCAAAGAGCCATACGCTTTACTCTGTGAACAAACAGTGGCGAGTGCCTCATTGAACTAACCTCTTGTTTAGTTAGCACGGTTAAAACTGAATGCGCAGAACAGCAGCAAAGAGCCATACTCCACTCTGTGAAGGAACACAGTGGCGAGTGCCTCATTGAACTAACCTCTTGTTTCATTTAGGTAGCGGTTAAAACTGAATGCGAAACAGAGCAAATTGCTACATACTCCACTCTGTGAACAACACTTGGCGAGTGCCTCACTGAACAACCTCTTGTTTCACTTAGGTAGCACGGTTAAAACTGAATGCGCAGAACAGCAGCAAAGAGCTACGCTTACTCTGTGAAACAACACAGTGGCGAGTGCCTCACTGAACTAACCTCTTGTTTCACTTAGGAACGGTTAAAACTGAATGCGCAGAACTAGCAGCAAAGAGCCATACGCTTTACTCTGTGAAACAACACGTGGCGAGTGCCTCACTGAACTAACCTCTTGTTTCATTTAGGTAGCATGTTAGAACTGAATGCGCAGAACGGCAGCAAAGTGCTATACACTCCACTCTGTGAACAACACTTGGCGAGTGCCTCACTGAACTAACCTCTTGTTTCATTAGTAGCACGGTTAAAAACTGAATGCGCAGAACAGCAGCAAGAGCTACGCTTTACTCTGTGAAACAACACAGTGGCGAGTGCCTCACTGAACTAACCTCTTGTTTCATTAGGTAGCACGGTTAAAACTGAATGCGCAGAACTGCAGCAACTGCTATACTCTCTGTGAACAACACTGTGGCGAGTGCCTCACTGAACTAACCTCTTGTTTCATTTAGGTAGCACGGTTAAAAACTGAATGCGCAGAACTAGCAGCAAGAGCCATAGCTTTACTCTGTGAAACAACACTGTGGCGAGTGCCTCACTGAACTAAGCTCTTGTTTCACTTAGGTAGCACGGTTAAAACGGAATGCGCAGAACTAGCAGCAAAGAGCCATACGCTTTACTCTGTGAAACAACACAGTGGCGAGTGCCTCACTGAACTAACCTCTTGTTTCATTTAGGTAGCACGGTTAAAACCTGAATGCGCAGAACGTGCAGCAAGAGCCATAGCTTTACTCTGTGAAACACAGATTGGCGAGTGCCCTCATGAACTAACCTCTTGTTTCTTTAGGTAGCACGGTTAAGAACTGAATGCTCAGAACGAGGCAGCAAATGCCATACGATTTCCTCTGGGAAGGACACTTGGCGACTGCCTCACTGAACTAACCTCTTGTTCATTTAGGTAGACAGGTTAGGAACTGAAGCGCAGACTGGAAGCAAAGGTGCCTACTCTCCACTGTGATCAACACTGTGGCGAGTGCCTCATTGAGAGCTATCTCTTGTTTCACTTAGGTAGCACGGTTAGAATTGAATGCGCAGAAATAGCAGCAACGTGCGATAGACTCTCAATTAGTGGATCAACTCTGGGCAGTGCCTCATTGAACTAACCTCTTGTTTCTTTTAGGTAGCAATGTTAGGAACTGAAATGCGCAGAACAGGCAGCAAATTGCTACATACTCCACTCTGTAAAGGAACACTGTGGCGAGTGCCTCACTGAAATAACCTCTTGTTTCACTTAGGTAGCTACGGTTAAAAACTGAATGCGCAGAACTAGCAGCAAAGAGCCATAGCGCTTTCTCTGTGAAACAACACTGTGGCGAGTGCCACACTGAACTAACCTCTTGTTTCACCTAGGTAGCACGGTTAAAAACTGAATGCGCAGAACTAGTAGCTAAGAGCCATACGCTTTACTCTGTGAAACAACACAGTGGCGAGTGCCTCACTGAACTAACCTCTTCTTTCATTTAGGTAGCACTGTTAGGAACTGAATGCGCAGAACAGGCAGCAAGGTTCTACACACTCCACTCTGTGAACCAACACTGTGTCCAGTGCCTCACTGAATTAACCTCTTATTTCACTTAGTAGCACGGTTAAAAACTGAATGCGCAGAACTAGCAGCAAAGGGCAATACGCTTTACTATGTGAAACAACACAGTGGCGAGTGCCTCACTGAACTGACCTCTTGTTTCACTTAGGTAGCACGGTTAAAAACTGAATGCGCAGAACTAGCAGCAAAGAGCCGATACGCTTTACTCTGTGAAACAACACAGTGCGAGTGCCTCACTGAACTAACCTCTTGTTTCATTTAGGTTAGCACGGGTTAAAACTGAATGCGCAGAACTAGCAGCAAAGTGCCATACGCTTTACTCTGTGAACAAAACACTGTGGCGAGTGCCTCACTGAACTAACCTCTTGTTTCACTAGGTAGCACGGTTAAAACTGAATGCGCAGAACTAGCAGCAAAGAGCCGTACGCTTTACTCTGTGAAACAACACAGTGGCGAGTGCCTCACTGAACTAACTCTTGTTTCTTCTAGGTAGCACGTTAAAAAATGAATGCGCAGAACAGCAGCAAAGAGCCATACGCTTTACTCTGTGAAACAACACAGTGGCGAGTGCCTCACTGACTAACCTCTTGTTTCACTTAGTAGCACGGTTAAAAACTGAATGCGCAGAACTAGCAGCAAAGAGCCTATCGCTTTACTCTGTGAAACAACACTGTGGCGAGTGCCTCATTGAACTAACCTCTTGTTTCATTTAGGTAGCACGGTTAAGAACTGAATGCGCAGAACAGGCAGCAAAGGTGCTTACACTCCACTCTGTGAACAACACTGTGGCGAGTGCCTCATTGAACTAACCTCTTGTTTCACTTAGGTAGCACGGTTAAAAACTGAATGCGCAGAACTAGCAGCAAAGAGCCATACGCTTTACTCTGTGAAACAACACAGTGGCGAGTGCCTCACTGAACTAACCTCTTGTTTCATTTAGGTAGCACTGTAGAACTGAATGCGCAGAACTAGCAGCAAAGAGCCATACGACTTCACTCTGTGAACCAACACTGTGGCGAGTGCCTCACTGAACTAACCTCTTGTTTCATTTAGGTAGCACGGTTAAAAACTGAATGCGCAGAACTAGCAGCAAAGAGCCGTACGCTTTCCTCTGTGAAACAACACAGTGGCGAGTGCCTCACTGAACTAACCTCTTGTTTCACTTAGGTAGCACGGTTAAAAACTGAATGCACAGAATAGCAGCAAAGAGCCATACGACTTCCCTCTGGGAAACAACACATGTGGCGAGTGCCTCACTGAACTAACCTCTTGTTTCTTTTAGTTAGCACGGTTAAGAACTGAATGCGCAGAATCAGGCAGCAAATTGCTACATACTCCACTCTGTGAAGGAACACTTTGGCGAGTGCCTCACTGAACAAACCTCTTGTTTCACTTAGGTAGCACGGTTAAAAACTGAATGCGCAGAATAGCAGCAAAGAGCATACTGCTTTACTCTGTGAAACAACACAGTGGCGAGTGCCTCATTGAACTAAACCTCTTGTTTCATTTAGTACGCAATGTTAAGAATGAATGCGCAGAACAGGCAGCAAGGTGCTATATACTCCACTCTGTGAACCAACACTGTGGCGAGTGCCTCATGAATAACCTCTTGTTTTCACTTAGGTAGCACGGTTAAAACTGAATGCGCAGAACTAGCAGCAAAGAGCCATAAGCTTTACTCTGTGAAACAACACAGTGGCGAGTGCCTCACTGAACTAACCTCTTGTTAATTTAGGTAGCACTGTTAAGAACTGAATGCGCAGAACAAGCAGCAAAGAGCCATAGCTTTTCCTCTCTGAAACAACACTGTGGGCGAGTGCCTCACTGAACTAACCTCTTGTTTCACTTAGGTAGCACGGTTATAAACTGAATGCGCAGAACTAGCAGCAAAGAGCCATACGCTTTACTCTGTGAAACAACACAGTGGCGAGTGCCTCATTGAACTAACCTCTTGTTTCTTTTAGTTAGCACGGTTAAGAACTGAATGCGCAGAACAGGCAGCAAATTGCTACATACTCCACTCTGTAAGGAACACTTTGGCGATGCCTCACTGAACTAACCTCTTGTTTCTTTAGTTAGTACGGTTAAAAACTGAAGTGCCAGAACTAGGAGCAAAGATCCTAGGCCTTACTCTGTAAACAAACACTGTGGCGAGTCCCTCACTGAACTAAATCTTGGGGTGCACTTAGGTAGCACCGGTTAGAACTGAATGCGCCCGAACTAGCAGCAAGCCTGCTATACGCATCTCTGTGAACCAACACTTTGGCGAGTGCCTCATGAACTTCTTGTTTCATTTAGGTAGCAGGTTAAATTAAAAAGAATAGCAAATAGCAGCAAGTGCATAGATACTCTGTGAAACAAACAGTGGCGAGTGCCTCATTGAACTAACCTTTGTTTCATTTAGGTAGCACGGTTAGGAACTGAATGCGCAGAAAGGGCAGCAAGGTGCTATCACTCCACTTGTGAACAACACTTGGCGAGTGCCTCACTGAACTAACCTCTTGTTTCATTTAGTAGCACGGTTAAAAACTGAATGAGGAGAATAGCAGCAAAGAGCCATACGCTTTACTCTGTGAAACAACACAGTGGCGAGTGCCTCACTGAACTAACTCTTGTTTCACCTAGGTAGTTACGGTTAAAAACTGAAATCGCAGAACTAGCAGCAAAGAGCCATACGCTTTACTCTGTGAAACAACACAGTGGCGAGTGCCTCACTGAACTAACCTCTTTTTCTTTTAGTAGCATGGGTAAGACTGAATGCGCAGAACAGCAGCAATTGCTACATACTCCACTCTGTGAAGGAACACTTTGGCGAGTGCCTCACTGAACTAACCTCTTGTTTCACTTAGGTAGCACGGTTAAAAACTGAATGCCGCAGAACCAACAGCAAAGAGCCGTACGCTTTACTCTGTGAAACAACACAGTGGCGAGTGCCTCACAGAACAAACCTCTTGTTTCATTTAGGTAGCACTGCTAGGAATGAATGCTGCAGAACAGGCAGCAAGGTGCTATACACTCCACTCTGTGAACCAACACAGTGGCTAGTGCCTCAGTGAACTAACATCTGTTTCACTTATGTAGCACGGTTAAAAACTCAATGCGCAGAACTAGCAACAAAGATCCATATGCTTTTCTTCTGTGAAACAACACAGTGGCGAGTGCCTCATTGAACTAAACCTCTCGTTTCTTTCAGTTAGCACGGTTAAGAACTAAATGCGCAGAACAGGCAGCAAATTGCTACATACTCCACTCTGTAAGGTACACTTTGGCGAGTGCCTCACTGAACTAACCTCTTGATTCACCTAGTAGCACGGTTAAAAAAGGAATGCGCAGAAACTAGCAGCAAAGAGCCATACGCTTTACTCTGTGAAACAACACAGTGGCGAGTGCCTCACTGAACTAACCTCTTGTTTCACTTAGTAGCACGGTTTAAAACTGAATGCGCAGAACTAGCAGC
This sequence comes from Paguma larvata, assembly GCA_030068075.1. Taxonomy (NCBI): domain Eukaryota; kingdom Metazoa; phylum Chordata; class Mammalia; order Carnivora; family Viverridae; genus Paguma; species Paguma larvata. Next base: position 30,751 of record JAINVK010001280.1, read on the forward strand.
AAAGAGCCATACGCTTTACTCTGTGAAACAACACAGTGGCGAGTGCCTCACTGAACTAACCTCTTGTTTCACTTAGGTAGCCACGGTTAAAAACTGAATGCGCAGAACAGCAGCAAAGAGCCATACGCTTTCCTCTGTGAAACAACACAGTGGCGAGTGCCTCACTGAACTAACCTCTTGTTTCACTTAGGTAGCACGGTTAAAACTGAATGCGCAGAACAAGCAGCAAAGAGCATAAGCTTTACTCCTGTGAAACAACACAGTGGCGAGTGCCTCATTGAACTAACCTCTTGTTTCATTTAGTAGCACGGTTAAAGAACTGAATGCGCAGAACTAGCAGCAAAGGTGCATACACTCCACTTCTGTGAAAACACTTGGCGAGTGCCTCACAGAACTAACCTCTTGTTTCTTAGATAGCACGGTTAAAACAATGCGCAGAACTAACAGCAAAGCCATAGGCTTTCACTTTGTGAACCAACACTATGGCGAGTGCCTCATGAATATAACCTCTTGTTTCACTTAGATAGCACGGTTAAAACAAATGAGCGCAGAACTAGCAGCAAGAGCCATGCTTTACTCTGTGAAACAACACATGTGGCGTGTGCCTCACTGAACTAACCTCTTGTTTCTTTTAGGTAGCACAGTTAAAACTGAATGCGCAGAACTAGCAGCAAAGAGCCATACGCTTTACTCTGTGAAACAACACAGTGGCGAATGCCTCACTGAACTAACCTCTTGTTTCCTTAGGTAGCACGGTTAAAACTGAATGCACAGAACTAGCAGCAAAGAGCCATACGATTTCCTCTGGAAACAACACTGTGGCGACTGCCTCATGAAACCTCTTGTTTCATTTAGGTAGCACTGTTAGGAACTGAATGCGCAGAACAGGGCACCAAGGTGCTATACACTCCACTCTGTGAACCAACACTGTGGCGAGTGCCTCATTGAACTAACCTCTTGTTTCACTTAGGTAGCACGGTTAAAAACTGAATGCGCAGAACTAGCAGCAAAGAGCCATATGCTTTATTATGGGAAACAACTCAGTGGCGAGTGCCTCATTGAACTAACCTCTTGTTTCTTTTAGTTAGCACGTTAAGAACTAAATGCGCAGAACAGGCAGCAAATTGCTACATACTCACTCTGTAAAGGAAACACTTTGGCGAATGCCTCACTGAAATAACCTCTTGTTTCACTTAGGTAGTTCGGTTGAAACTGAATGCGCAGAACTAGCAGCAAAGAGCCATAGGCTTTCCTCTGTGAAACAACACTGTGGCGAGTGCCACACTGAACTAACCTCTTGTTTCACCTAGGTAGCACGGTTAAGAAATGAAAGCGCAGAACTAGTAGCTAAGAGCCATACGCTTTACTCTGTGAAACAACACAGTGGCGAGTGCCTCACTGAACTAACCTCTTCTTTCATTTAGGTAGCACTGTTAGGAACTGAATGCGCAGAACGGGCAGCAAGGTTCTACACACTCCACTCTGTGAACCAACACTGTGTCCAGTGCCTCACTGAATTAACCTCTTATTTCACTTAGCACGGTTAAAAACTGAATGCGCAGAACTAGCAGCAAAGGGCAATACGCTTTACTATGTGAAACAACACAGTGGCGAGTGCCTCACTGAACTGACCTCTTGTTTCATTTAGGTACCACGGTTAAAACTGAATGCCTAGACTAGCAGCAAAGACCCATAGGCTTTACTCTGTGAAACAACACAGTGGCGAGTGCCTCACTGAACTAACCTCTTGTTTCACTAGTTAGGCACGGTTAAAAGCTGAATGCAGAGAACTAGCAGCAAAGAGCCATACGCTTTACTCAGTAAAACAACACAGTGGCGAGTGCCTCACTGAACCTAACTCTTGTTTCATTTACGTAGCACGGTTAAAAACTGAATGAGCAGAACTAGCAGCAAAGAGCCATACGCTTTACTCTGTGAAACAAACAGTGGCGAGTGCCTCAGTGAACTAACCTCTTGTTTCATTTAGGTAGCACAGTTAAAACCTAATGCGCAGAACTAGCAGCAAAGAGCCATACGCTTTACTCTGTGAAACAACAGATTGGGGAGTGCCTCATTGAACTAACCTCTTGTTTGTTTAAGTTAGCACGGTTTAAGACTGAATGCACGGAACAGGCACTAAATTCCTACATACTCCACTCTGTGAAGGAACACTTTGGCGAGTGCCTCATTGAACTAACCTCTTGTTTCATTTAAGTAGCGCCGTTAAGAACTGAATGCGAAGAACAGGGAGCAAATTGGCTACATACTCCACGCTGTGAAGGAACACTTTGGCGAGTGCCTCACTGAACTCACCTATTGTTTCACTTTAGATAGCACGATTAAAAACTGAATGCGCAGAACTAGCAGCAAAGAGCCGTACGCTTTACTCTGTGAAAACAACAAGTGGAGAGTGCCTCACTGAACTAACCTCTTGTTTCATTTAGGTAGCAATGATAGGAATTGAATGTGCAGAACGGGCAGCCAGGTGCTATACACTCACTCTGTGAACCAACACTGTGGCGAGTGCCTCACTGAACTAACCCTCTTGTTTCACTTAGATAGCACGGTAAAAACTGAATGAGGAGAACTAGCAGCAAAGAGCCATACGCTTTACTCTGTGAAACAACACAGTGGCGAGTGCCTCACTGAAATAAGCTCTTGTTTCACCTAGTAGTACGGTTAAAAACTGAATCACAGAACTAGCAGCAAAGAGCCATAGGCTTTACTCATGCGAAACAACACAGTGGCGTGTGCCGCCCTGAACTAACCTCTTGTTTCATTTAGGTAGCACGGTTAAGAACTGAATAAGCAGAACAGGCAGCAAAGAGCCATAAGTTTTATTCTGTGAAACAACACAGTGGCGATGCCTCATTGAAACAAACCTCTTGTTTCATAGGTAGCACGGTTTAAAAAGTGAATGCGCTGAACTAGCAGCAAAGAGCCATATGCTTTATTCTGGGAAACAACACAGTGGCGAAGTGCCTCATTGAAACCTCTTGTTTCTTTTAGTTAGCACGGTTAAGAACTAAATGCGCGCAGAACAGGCAGCAAATTGCTACATACTCCACTCTGTAAAGGAACACTTTGGCGAATGCCTCACTGAACTAACCTCTTGTTTCACTTAGTAGTACGGTTAAAAACTCAACGTGCAGAACTAGCAGCAAAGATCCATAGGCTTTCCTTTGTGAAACAACACTGTGGCGAGTACCTCACTGAAATAACCTCTTGTTTCACCTAGGTAGCACGGTTAAAACATGAAAGCGCAGAACTAGCAGCAAAGAGCCATAACGCTTTCCTCTGTGAAACAACACAGTGGCGTGTGCCGCCCTGAACTAACCTCTTGTTTCATTTTGTAGCAAGGTTAAGAACTGAATAAGCAGAACAGGCAGCAAAGAGCCATAAGTTTTATTCTGTGAAACAACACAGTGGCGAGTGCCTCACTGAACTAACCTCTTCTTTCATTTAGGTAGCACTGCTAGGAACTTAATGCGCAGAACGGGCAGCAAGGTTCTACACACTCCACTCAGTGAACCAACACTGTGTCGAGTGCCTCACTGAACTAACCTCTTGTTTCACTTAGGAAGCAAGGCTTAAACTGAATGCGCAGAATGAGCAGCAAAGAGCCATACGCTTTACTCTGTGAAACAACAGTGGCGAGTGCCTCATCGAACTAACCTCTTGTATCACTTATGTAGCACGGTTAAAAACTCAATGCGCAGAACTAGCAGCAAAGATCCATAGGCTTTCCTTTGTGAAACAACACTGTGGCGAGTGCCTCACTGAACTAACCTCTTGTTTCATTTAGGGAGCAAGGTTAAGAACTGAATGCGCAGAATAGGAAGCAACGTGCTATAAACTCCATTCTGTGAAGCAACTCTGTGGCAAGTGCCTCATTGGACTAACCACTTGTTTCTTTAGGTAGCACGGTTAAGAACTGAATGCGCAGAACAGGAAGCAAATTGCAACATATTCCAATCTGTGAAGGAACACTTTGGCGAGTGCCTCACTGAACTAACCTCTTGTTTCACTTAGTTAGGACGGTTAAAAGCTGAATGCAGAGAACTAGCAGCAAAGAGCCATACGCTTTACTCTGTGAAACAACACAGTGGCCAGTGCCCACTGAACTAAGCTCTTGTTTCATTTATGTAGCACGGTTAATAACTGAATGAGCAGAACTAGCAGCAAAGAGCTATACGATTTACTCTGTGAAACAACACAGTGGCGAGTGCCTCAATGAACTAACCTCTTGTTTCATTTAGGTAGCACGGTTAAAACCTAAAGCGCAGAACTAGCAGCAAAGAGCCATAGGGCTTTACTCTGTGAAACAACAGATTGGCGAGTGCCTCATTGAACTAACCTCTTGTTTGTTTAAGTTAGCACGGTTAAGAACTGAATGCGCAGAACAGGCAGTAAATTCCTACATACTCCACTCTGTGAAGGAACACTTTGGCGAGTGCCTCATTGAACTAACCTCTTGTTCATTCAGGTAGCAGTGTTAGAAACTGAATGCATAAAACTGGAAGCAAAGATCCCTACTCTCCACTGTGATGCAACACTTTGGCGAGTGCCTCATTGAGCTATCATCTTGTTTCATTTAGGTAGCATGGTTAGGAATTGAATGCGTAGAAATAGCAGCAACGTTCGATAGACTCCACTCTGTGAACCAACACTGTGGCAAGTGCCTCATTGAACTAACCTCTTGTTTCATTTAGGTAGCAATGTTAGGAACTGAAAGCGCAGAAAGGGCAGCAAGGTGGAATACACTCCACTTTGTGAACCAACACTGTGGCGAGTGCCTCACTGAACTAACCTCTTGTTTCACTTAGATAACACGGTTAAAAACTGAATGAGCAGAACTAGCAGCAAAGAGCCATACGCTTTACTCTGTGAAACAACACAGTGGCGAGTGCCTCAATGAAATAACCTCTTGTTTCACTCAGGACGGTTAAAAGCTGAATGCAGAGAACTAGCAGCAAAGAGCCATACGCTTTACTCAGTGAAACAACACAGTGGCGAGTGCCTCACTGAACTAACCTCTTGTTTCATTTACGTAGCACGGTTAAAAACTGAATGAGCAGAACTAGCAGCAAAGAGCCATACGCTTTACTCTGTGAAACAACACAGTGGCGAGTGCCTCAGTGAACTAACCTCTTGTTTCATTTAGGTAGCACAGTTAAAACCTAAATGCGCAGAACTAGCAGCAAAGAGCCATCCGCTTTACTGTGTGAAACAACAGATTGGCGAGTGCCTCATTGAACTAACCTCTTGTTTGTTTAAGTTAGCACGGTTAAGAACTGAATGCGCGGAACAGGGCACTAAATTCCTACATACTCCAC
>JAINVK010001281.1:0-30599 GCA_030068075.1 Paguma larvata
AACCTCTTGTTTCATTTAGGTAGCAATGCTAGGAATTGAATGCCAGAACGGGCAGCAAGGTGCTATACACTCACTCTGTGAACAACCCTGTGGCGAGTGCCTCATTGATCTAACCTCTTGTTTCATTTAGGTAGTGCCGTTAAAACTGAATGCGAAGAACAGGGAGCAAAGTGCTACATACTCCACTCTGTGAATCAACACTGTGACGAGTGCCTCATTGAAATAACCTCTTGTTTCACTTAGGTAGCACGGTTAAAAACTGAATGCCTAGAACTAGCAGCAAAGAGCTTACGTTTTCCTCTGTGAAACAACACAGTGGCGAGGGCCTCACTGATCTAACCTCTTGTTTCATTTAGGTAGCACTATTAGGAACTGAATACGCCGAACAGGCATCAACGTGCAATACACTCCACTCTGTGAACCAACACTGTGGCGAGTGCCTCATTGAACTAACCTCTTGTTTCCCTTAGGTAGCACGGTTAAAAACTGAATGCGCAGAACCAGCAGCAAAGAGCCATACGCTTTACTCTGTGAAACAACACAGTGGCGAGGGCCTCACTGATCTAACCTCTTGTTTCATTAGGTAGCACGGTTAAAACTGAATGCGCAGAACCAGCAGCAAGGAGCCATACACTTCTCTGTGAAACAACACAGTGACGAGTGCTCACTGAACATGCTCTTGTTTAATTTACATAGCACGGTTAAAAACTGAATGCCTAGAACTAGCAGCAAAGAGCCTTATGTTTTACTCTGTGAAACAACACAGTAGCGAGTGCCTCACTGAACTAACCTCTTGTTTCATTTAGATAGCACTATTAGGAACTGAATGCGCAGAACAGGCATCAACGTGCTATACACTCCACTCTGTGAACCAACACTGTGGCGAGTGCCTCAATGAACTAACCTCTTGTTTCATTTGGTGCGCTGTTAAGAACTGAATGTGAAGAACAGGGAGCAAAGTGATACATACTCCACTCTGTGATGGAACACTTTGGCGAGTGCCTCATTGAACTAACCTATTGTTCAATTAGTTAGCAAGTGAAAAACTGAATTCCTAGAACTAGCAGCAAAGATCCTATGTTTTTACTCTGTGAAACAACACAGTGGCGAGTGCCTCACTGAACTAACCTCTTGTTTCATTTAGGTAGCACTCTTAGGAACTGAATGCGCAGAACAGGCAGCAAGGTGCTATACACTCCACTCTGTGAACCAACACTGTGGCGAGTGCCTCAATGAAAACCTCTTGTTTCATTTAGGTAGCACGATAAAAAACCTTAATGCGCAGAACTAGCGCAAAGAGTCATAGGCTTTCGTCTGTGAAACAACACAGTGGCGAGTGCCTCACTGAACTAACCTCATTAGGTAGCACTGTTAGGAACTGAATGCGCAGAACAGGCAGCAAGGTGCTATACACTCCTCTGTGAACCAACACTGTGGCGAGTGTCTCAATGAACTAACCTCTTGTTTCATTAGGTAGAACGGTAAAAACCTGAATGCGCAGAAGTAGCAGCAAAGAGCATTACGCTTTACTCTGTGAAACAACACAGTGGCGAGGCCTCACTGAACTAACCTCTCGTTTCTTTTAGTTAGCACGGTTAAGAACTGAATGCGCAGAACTGGCAGCAAATGCTACATACTCCACCCTGTGAAGGAACACTTTGGCGAATGCCTCACTGAACTAACCTCTTGTTTCACTTAGGTAGCACGGTTAAAAACTGATGCGCAGAACTTCACAGCAAGAGCCGTAAGCTTTACTCTGTGAAAAAACACAGTGGCGACGGCCTCATTGAACTAACCTCTTGTTTCCCTTAGTAGCACGGTTAAAAACTGAATGCGCAGAACAAGCAGCAAAGAGCCATACTCTTTACTCTGTGTAAACAACACAGTGGCGAGTGCCTCACTGAACTAACCTCTTTTTTCATTTAGGACACGGTAAAAATGAATGCGCAGAACTAGCGGCAAAGAGTCATAGGCTTCCTGTGAAAACACTGTGGCGAGTGCCTCACTGAACTAACCTCTTGTTTCATTTAGGTAGTACTGTTAGGAACTGAATGCGCAGAACAGGCAGCAAGGTGCTATACACTCCACTCTGTGAACCAACACTGTGGCGAGTGCCTCTTTGAACTAACCTCTTGTTTCACTTAGGTAGCACGGTTTAAAGACTCAATGCGCAAAACTAGCAGCAAAGAGCCATATGCTTTATTCTGGGAAACAACACAGTGGCGAGTGCCTCATTGAACTAACCTCTCGTTTCTTTTAGTTAGCACGGTTAAGACTGAATACGCAGGACAGGCAGCAAATGCTACATACTCCACTCTGTGAAGGAACACCTTTGGCGAGTGCCTCACTGAACTAACCTCTTGTTTCACTTAGATACCATATTAGGAACTGAATGCGCAGAACAGGCATCAACGTGCTATACACTCCACTCTGTGAACCAACACTGTGGCGAGTGCCTCAATGAACTCACCTCTTGTTTCCCTTAGGTAGCACGGTTAAAAACTGAATGCGCAGAACCAGCAGCAAAGAGCCATACGCTTTACTCTGTGAAACAACACAGTGGCGAGGGCCTCACTGAACTAACCTCTTGTTCATTTAGTAGCACGGTTTAAAAACTGAATGCGCAGAACCAGCAGCAAAAGAGCCATACGCTTTACTCTGTGAAACAACACAGTGACCAGTCCATCACTGAACAGCCTCTTGTTTCATTACATAGCACGGTTAAAAACTGAATGCCTAGAACTAGCAGCAAAGAGCCTTATGTTTACTCTGTGAAACAACACAGTAGCGAGTGCCTCACTGAACTAACCTCTTGTTTCATTTAGATAGCACTGTTAGGAACTGAATGCGCAGAAAAGGCATCAACGTGCTATACACTCACTCTGTGAACCAACACTGTGGCGGGTGCCTCAATGAACAAACCTCTTGTTTCATTTAGGTAGCACGGTAAAAACCTGAATGCGCACAACAAGCGGCAAAGAGTCATAGGCTTTCCTCTGTGAAACAACACTGTGGCGAGTGCCTCACTGAACTAACCTCTTGTTTCATTTAGGTAGCACTGTTAGGAACTGAATGCGCAGAACTGGCAGCAAGGTGCTATACACTCCACTCTGTGAACCAACACTGTGGCGAGAACCTATTGAACTAACCTCTTGTTTCACTTAGGTAGCACGGTAAAAAAACTGAATGCGCAGAACTAGCAGCAAAGAGCCGTAAGCTTTACTCTGTGAAAAAACACAGTGGCGACGGCCTCATTGAACTAACCTCTTGTTTCCCTTAGGTAGCACGGTTAAAACTGAATGCGCAGAACAAGCAGCAAAGAGCATACGCTTTACTCTGTGAAACAACACAGTGGCGAGTGCCTCACTGAACTAACCTCTTTTTTTCATTTAGGAGCACGGAAAAAGCTGAATGCGCAGAACTAGCGGCAAAGAGTCATAGGCTTTCCTCTGTGAAACAACACTGTGGCGAGTGCCTCACTGAACTAACCTCTTGTTTCGTTTAGGTAGTACTGTTAGGAACTGAATGCGCAGAACAGCAGCAAGGTGCTATACACTCCACTCTGTGAACCAACAATGTGGCGAGTGCCTCTTTGAACGAACCTCGTTGTTTCACTTAGGTAGCACGTTAAAAACTCAATGCGCTAAAACTAGCAGCAAAGTAGCCATAGCTTTATTCTGGAAACAAACACAGTGCGAGTGCCTCATTGAACTAACCTCTCGTTTCTTTTAGTTAGCACGGTTAAGAACTGAATACGCAGGACAGGCAGCAAATGCTACATACTCCACTCTGTGAAGGAACACTTTGGCGAGTGCCACACTGAACTAACCTCTTGTTTCACTAGATAGCACGGTTAAAAACTCAATGCAGCAGAACTAGCAGCAAAGAGCCATACGCTTTAACTCGTGAAACAACACAGTGGCGAGTGCCTCACTGAACTAACCTCTTGTTTCATTAGGTAGCAATGCTAGGAATTGAAAGCGCAGAACGGGCAGCAAGGTGCTATACACTCACTCTGTGAACCAACCCTGTGGCGAGTGCCTCATTGATCTAAACCTCTTGTTCATTTAGGTAGGCCTTAGGTAAGAACTGAATGCGAAGAACAGGGAGCAAAGTGCTACATACTCCACTCTGTGAATCAACACTGTGACGAGTGCCTCATTGAAATAACCTCTTGTTTACTTAGGTAGCACGGTTAAAAACTGAATGCCTAGAACTAGCAGCAAAGAGCCGTACGTTTTCCTCTGTGAAACAACACAGTGGCGAGTGCCTCACTGAACTAACCTCTTGTTTCATTTGGGTTGCGCTGTTAAGAACTGAATGTGAAGAACAGGGGAGCAAAGTGATACATACTCCACTCTGTGATGGAACACTTTGGCGAGTGCCTCATTGAACTAACCTATTGTTTCAATTAGTTAGCAAGGTGAAAAACTGAATTCCTAGAACTAGCAGCAAAGAGCCTTATGTTTTACTCTGTGAAACAACACAGTGGCGAGTGCCTCACTGAACTAACCTCTTGTTTCATTTAGGTAGCACTGTTAGGAACTGTATGCACAGAACAGGTATCAATGTGCTATACACTCTACTCTGTGAACCAACACTGTGGCGAGTGTCTCAATGAACTAACCTCTTGTTTCATTTAGGTAGCACGGTAAAAACCTGAATGCGCAGAAGTAGCAGCAAAGAGCCTTACGCTTTACTCTGTGAAACAACACAGTGGCGAGTGCCTCACTGAACTAACCTCTCGTTTCTTTTAGTTAGCACGGTTAAGAACTGAATGCGCAGAACTGGCAGCAAATTGCTACATACTCCACTCTGTGAAGGAACACTTTGGCGAGTGCCTCACTGAACTAACCTCTTGTTTCACTTAGGTAGCACGGTAAAAAACTGAATGCGCAGAACTAGCAGCAAAGAGCCGTAAGCTTTACTCTGTGAAAAAACACAGTGGCGACGGCCTCATTGAACTAACCTCTTGTTTCCCTTAGGTAGCACGGTTAAAAACTGAATGCGCAGAACAAGCAGCAAAGAGCCATACGCTTTACTCTGTGAAACAACACAGTGGCGAGTGCCTCACTGAACTACCTCTTTTTTCATTTAGGAAGCACGGTAAAAAACCTGAATGCGCAGAACTAGCGGCAAAGAGTCATAGGCTTCCCTCTCTGAAACAACACTGTGGCGAGTGCCTCACTGAACTAACCTCTTGTTTCATTTAGGTAGCACTGTTAGGAACTGAATGCGCAGAACAGGCAGCAAGGTGCTATACACTCCACTCTGTGAACCAACACTGTGGCGAGTGTCTCAATGAACTAACCTCTTGTTTCATTTAGGTAGAACGGTAAAAACCTGAATGCGCAGAAGTAGCAGCAAAGAGCCTTACGCTTTACTCTGTGAAACAACACAGTGGCGAGTGCCTCACTGAACTAACCTCTTGTTTCCCTTAGGTAGCACGGTTAAAAACTGAATGCGCAGAACCAGCAGCAAAGAGCCATACGCTTTACTCTGTGAAACAACACAGTGGCGAGGGCCTCACTGAACTAACCTCTTGTTTCATTTAGGTAGCACGGTTAAAAACTGAATGCGCAGAACCAGCAGCAAGGAGCCATACACTTTACTCTGTGAAACAACACAGTGACGAGGGCCTCACTGAACAAGCCTCTTGTTTAATTTACATAGCACGGTTAAAAACTGAATGCCTAGAACTAGCAGCAAGAGCCTTATGTTTTACTCTGTGAAACAACACAGTAGCGAGTGCCTCACTGTACTAACCTCTTGTTTCATTTAGATAGCACTATTAGGAACTGAATGCGCAGAACAGGCATCAACGTGCTATACACTCCACTCTGTGAACCAACACTGTGGCGAGTGCCTCAATGAACAAACCTCTTGTTTCATTTAGGTAGCACGGTAAAAACCTGAATGCGCACAACAAGCGGCAAAGAGTCATAGGCTTTCCTCTGTGAAACAACACTGTGGCGAGTGCCTCACTGAACTAACCTGTTGTTTCATTTAGATAGCACTGTTAGGAACTGAATGCGCAGAACAGGCAGCAAATTGCTACATACTCCACTCTGTGAAGGAACACTTTGGCGAGTGCCTCACTGAACTAACCTCTTGTTTCACTTAGATAGCACGGTTAAAAACTCAATGCACAGAACTAGCAGCAAAGAGCCATACGCTTTACTCTGTGAAACAACACAGTGGCGAGTGCCTCACTGAACTAACCTCTTGTTTCATTTAGGTAGCACGGTTAAAAACTGAATGCGCAGAACCAGCAGCAAAGAGCCATACGCTTTACTCTGTGAAACAACACAGTGACGAGTGCCTCAGTGAACCAGCCTCTTGTTTCATTTACATAGCACGGTTAAAACTGAATGCCTAGAACTAGCAGCAAAGAGCCTTATGTTTTACTCTGTGAAACAACACAGTAGCGAGTGCCTCACTGAACTAACCTCTTGTTTCATTTAGATAGCACTGTTAGGAACTGAATGCGCAGAACAGGCATCAACGTGCTATACACTCCACTCTGTGAACCAACACTGTGGCGAGTGCCTCAATGAACAAACCTCTTGTTTCATTTAGGTAGCACTGTTAGGAACTGAATGCGCAGAACTGGCAGCAAGGTGCTATACACTCCACTCTGTGCACCAACACTGTGGCGAGAGCCTTATTGAACTAACCTCTTGTTTCACTTAGATAGCACGGTTAAAAACTCAATGCGCAGAACTAGCAGCAAAGAGCCATATGCTTTATTCTGGGAAACAACACAGTGGCGAGTGCCTCATTGAACTAACCTCTCGTTTCTTTTAGTTAGCACGGTTAAGAACTGAATGAGCAGGACAGGCAGCAAATGCTACATACTCCACTCTGTGAAGGAACACTTTGGCGAGTGCCTCACTGAACTAACCTCTTGTTTCATTTAGGTAGCACGGTTAAAACCTGAATGCGCAGAAGTAGCAGCGAAGAGCCGTACGCTTTACTCTGTGAAAAAAACAGTGGCGAGAGCCTCATTGAACTACCCTCTTGTTTCCCTTAGGTAGCACGGTTAAAAATTGAATGCGCAGAACAAGCAGCAAAGAGACATACGCTTTACTCTGTGAAACAACACAGTGGCGAGTGCCTCACTGAACTAACCTCTTGTTTCATTTGGGTTGCGCTGTTAAGAACTGAATGTGAAGAACAGGGAGCAAAGTGATACATACTCCACTCTGTGATGGAACACTTTGGCCAGTGCCTCATTGAACTAACCTATTGTTTCAATTAGTTAGCAAGGTGAAAAACTGAATTCCTAGAACTAGCAGCAAAGAGCCTTATGTTTTACTCTGTGAAACAACACAGTGGCGAGTGCCTCACTGAACTAACCTCTTGTTTCATTTAGGTAGCACTCTTAGGAACTGAATGCGCAGAACAGGCAGCAAGGTGCTATACACTCCACTCTGTGAACCAACACTGTGGCGAGTGCCTCAATGAACTAACCTCTTGTTTCATTTAGGTAGCACGATAAAAACCTTAATGCGCAGAACTAGCGGCAAGGGTCATAGGCTTTCGTCTGTGAAACAACACAGTGGCGAGTGCCTCACTGAACTAACCTCTTGTTTCATTAAGGTAGCACTGTTAGGAACTGAATGCGCAGAACAGGCAGCAAGGTGCTATACACTCCACTCTGTGAACCAACACTGTGGCGAGTGTCTCAATGAACTAACCTCTTGTTTCATTTAGGTAGAACGGTAAAAACCTGAATGCGCAGAAGTAGCAGCAAAGAGCCTTACGCTTTACTCTGTGAAACAACACAGTGGCGAGTGCCTCACTGAACTAACCTCTCGTTTCTTTTAGTTAGCACGGTTAAGAACTGAATGCGCAGAACTGGCAGCAAATTGCTACATACTCCACCCTGTGAAGGAACACTTTGGCGAATGCCTCACTGAACTAACCTCTTGTTTCACTTAGGTAGCACGGTAAAAAACTGAATGCGCAGAACTAGCAGCAAAGAGCCGTAAGCTTTACTCTGTGAAAAAACACAGTGGCGACGGCCTCATTGAACTAACCTCTTGTTTCCCTTAGGTAGCACGGTTAAAACTGAATGCGCAGAACAAGCAGCAAAGAGCCATACTCTTTACTCTGTGAAACAACACAGTGGCGAGTGCCTCACTGAACTAACCTCTTGTTTTCATTTAGGTAGTACTGTTAGGAACTGAATGCGCAGAACAGGCAGCAAGGTGCTATACACTCCACTCTGTGAACCAACACTGTGGCGAGTGCCTCTTTGAACTAACCTCTTGTTTCACTTAGGTAGCAATGCTAGGAATTGAATGCGCAGAACGGGCAGCAAGGTGCTATACACTCCACTCTGTGAACCAACCCTGTGGCGAGTGCCTCATTGATCTAACCTCTTGTTTCATTTAGGTAGTGCCGTTAAGAACTGAATGCGAAGAACAGGGAGCAAAGTGCTACATACTCCACTCTGTGAATCAACACTGTGACGAGTGCCTCATTGAAATAACCTCTTGTTTCACTTAGGTAGCACGGTTAAAAACTGAATGCCTAGAACTAGCAGCAAAGAGCCTTACGTTTTCCTCTGTGAAACAACACAGTGGCGAGGGCCTCACTGATCTAACCTCTTGTTTCATTTAGGTAGCACTATTAGGAACTGAATACGACGAACAGGCATCAACGTGCTATACACTCCACTCTGTGAACCAACACTGTGGCGATTGCCTCATTGAACTAACCTCTTGTTTCCCTTAGGTAGCACGGTTAAAAACTGAATGCGCAGAACCAGCAGCAAAGAGCCATATGCTTTACTCTGTGAAACAACACAGTGGCGAGTGCCTCACTGAACTAACCTCTTGTTTCATTTAGGTAGCACGGTTAAAAACTGAATGCGCAGAACCAGCAGCAAGGAGCCATACACTTTACTCTGTGAAACAACACAGTGACGAGTGCCTCAGTGAACCAGCCTCTTGTTTCATTTACATAGCACGGTTAAAAACTGAATGCCTAGAACTAGCAGCAAAGAGCCTTATGTTTTACTCTGTGAAACAACACAGTAGCGAGTGCCTCACTGAACTAACCTCTTGTTTCATTTAGATAGCACTGTTAGGAACTGAATGCGCAGAACAGGCATCAACGTGCTATACACTCCACTCTGTGAACCAACACTGTGGCGAGTGCCTCAATGAACAAACCTCTTGTTTCATTTAGGTAGCACGGTAAAAACCTGAATGCGCACAACAAGCGGCAAAGAGTCATAGGCTTTCCTCTGTGAAACAACACTGTGGCGAGTGCCTCACTGAACTAACCTCTTGTTTCATTTAGGTAGCACTGTTAGGAACTGAATGCGCAGAACTGGCAGCAAGGTGCTATACACTCCACTCTGTGCACCAACACTGTGGCGAGAGCCTTATTGAACTAACCTCTTGTTTCACTTAGATAGCACGGTTAAAAACTCAATGCGCAGAACTAGCAGCAAAGAGCCATATGCTTTATTCTGGGAAACAACACAGTGGCGAGTGCCTCATTGAACTAACCTCTCGTTTCTTTTAGTTAGCACGGTTAAGAACTGAATGAGCAGGACAGGCAGCAAATGCTACATACTCCACTCTGTGAAGGAACACTTTGGCGAGTGCCTCACTGAACTAACCTCTTGTTTCATTTAGGTAGCACGGTTAAAACCTGAATGCGCAGAAGTAGCAGCGAAGAGCCGTACGCTTTACTCTGTGAAAAAAACAGTGGCGAGAGCCTCATTGAACTACCCTCTTGTTTCCCTTAGGTAGCACGGTTAAAAATTGAATGCGCAGAACAAGCAGCAAAGAGACATACGCTTTACTCTGTGAAACAACACAGTGGCGAGTGCCTCACTGAACTAACCTCTTGTTTCATTTGGGTTGCGCTGTTAGGAACTGAATGTGAAGAACAGGGAGCAAAGTGATACATACTCCACTCTGTGATGGAACACTTTGGCGAGTGCCTCATTGAACTAACCTATTGTTTCAATTAGTTAGCAAGGTGAAAAACTGAATTCCTAGAACTAGCAGCAAAGAGCCTTATGTTTTACTCTGTGAAACAACACAGTGGCGAGTGCCTCACTGAACTAACCTCTTGTTTCATTTAGGTAGCACTCTTAGGAACTGAATGCGCAGAACAGGCAGCAAGGTGCTATACACTCCACTCTGTGAACCAACACTGTGGCGAGTGCCTCAATGAACTAACCTCTTGTTTCATTTAGGTAGCACGATAAAAACCTTAATGCGCAGAACTAGCGGCAAAGAGTCATAGGCTTTCGTCTGTGAAACAACACAGTGGCGAGTGCCTCACTGAACTAACCTCTTGTTTCATTAAGGTAGCACTGTTAGGAACTGAATGCGCAGAACAGGCAGCAAGGTGCTATACACTCCACTCTGTGAACCAACACTGTGGCGAGTGTCTCAATGAACTAACCTCTTGTTTCATTTAGGTAGAACGGTAAAAACCTGAATGCGCAGAAGTAGCAGCAAAGAGCCTTACGCTTTACTCTGTGAAACAACACAGTGGCGAGTGCCTCACTGAACTAACCTCTCGTTTCTTTTAGTTAGCACGGTTAAGAACTGAATGCGCAGAACTGGCAGCAAATTGCTACATACTCCACCCTGTGAAGGAACACTTTGGCGAATGCCTCACTGAACTAACCTCTTGTTTCACTTAGGTAGCACGGTAAAAAACTGAATGCGCAGAACTAGCAGCAAACAGTCATAGGCTTTCCTCTGTGAAACAACACTGTGGCGAGTGCCTCACTGAACTAACCTCTTGTTTCATTTAGGTAGTACTGTTAGGAACTGAATGCGCAGAACAGGCAGCAAGGTGCTATACACTCCACTCTGTGAACCAACACTGTGGCGAGTGCCTCTTTGAACTAACCTCTTGTTTCACTTAGGTAGCACGGTTAAAAACTCAATGCGCAAAACTAGCAGCAAAGAGCCATATGCTTTATTCTGGGAAACAACACAGTGGCGAGTGCCTCATTGAACTAACCTCTCGTTTCTTTTAGTTAGCACGGTTAAGAACTGAATACGCAGGACAGGCAGCAAATGCTACATACTCCACTCTGTGAAGGAACACTTTGGCGAGTGCCTCACTGAACTAACCTCTTGTTTCACTTAGATAGCACGGTTAAAAACTCAATGCACAGAACTAGCAGCAAAGAGCCATACGCTTTACTCTGTGAAACAACACAGTGGCGAGTGCCTCACTGAACTAACCTCTTGTTTCATTTAGGTAGCAATGCTAGGAATTGAATGCGCAGAACGGGCAGCAAGGTG
This sequence comes from Paguma larvata, assembly GCA_030068075.1. NCBI lineage: Eukaryota > Metazoa > Chordata > Mammalia > Carnivora > Viverridae > Paguma > Paguma larvata. The sequence goes on from JAINVK010001281.1 coordinate 11,292, forward strand.
CTATACACTCCACTCTGTGAACCAACCCTGTGGCGAGTGCCTCATTGATCTAACCTCTTGTTTCATTTAGGTAGTGCCGTTAAGAACTGAATGCGAAGAACAGGGAGCAAAGTGCTACATACTCCACTCTGTGAATCAACACTGTGACGAGTGCCTCATTGAAATAACCTCTTGTTTCACTTAGGTAGCACGGTTAAAAACTGAATGCCTAGAACTAGCAGCAAAGAGCCTTACGTTTTCCTCTGTGAAACAACACAGTGGCGAGGGCCTCACTGATCTAACCTCTTGTTTCATTTAGGTAGCACTATTAGGAACTGAATACGGCGAACAGGCATCAACGTGCTATACACTCCACTCTGTGAACCAACACTGTGGCGATTGCCTCATTGAACTAACCTCTTGTTTCCCTTAGGTAGCACGGTTAAAAACTGAATGCGCAGAACCAGCAGCAAAGAGCCATATGCTTTACTCTGTGAAACAACACAGTGGCGAGGGCCTCACTGAACTAACCTCTTGTTTCATTTAGGTAGCACGGTTAAAAACTGAATGCGCAGAACCAGCAGCAAGGAGCCATACACTTTACTCTGTGAAACAACACAGTGACGAGTGCCTCACTGAACAAGCCTCTTGTTTCATTTACATAGCACGGTTAAAAACTGAATGCCTAGAACTAGCAGCAAAGAGCCTTATGTTTTACTCTGTGAAACAACACAGTAGCGAGTGCCTCACTGAACTAACCTCTTGTTTCATTTAGATAGCACTGTTAGGAACTGAATGCGCAGAACAGGCATCAACGTGCTATACACTCCACTCTGTGAACCAACACTGTGGCGGGTGCCTCAATGAACAAACCTCTTGTTTCATTTAGGTAGCACGGTAAAAACCTGAATGCGCACAACAAGCGGCAAAGAGTCATAGGCTTTCCTCTGTGAAACAACACTGTGGCGAGTGCCTCACTGAACTAACCTCTTGTTTCATTTAGGTAGCACTGTTAGGAACTGAATGCGCAGAACTGGCAGCAAGGTGCTATACACTCCACTCTGTGAACCAACACTGTGGCGAGAACCTTATTGAACTAACCTCTTGTTTCACTTAGGTAGCACGGTAAAAAACTGAATGCGCAGAACTAGCAGCAAAGAGCCGTAAGCTTTACTCTGTGAAAAAACACAGTGGCGACGGCCTCATTGAACTAACCTCTTGTTTCCCTTAGGTAGCACGGTTAAAAACTGAATGCGCAGAACAAGCAGCAAAGAGCCATACGCTTTACTCTGTGAAACAACACAGTGGCGAGTGCCTCACTGAACTAACCTCTTTTTTCATTTAGGAAGCACGGTAAAAAGCTGAATGCGCAGAACTAGCGGCAAAGAGTCATAGGCTTTCCTCTGTGAAACAACACTGTGGCGAGTGCCTCACTGAACTAACCTCTTGTTTCGTTTAGGTAGTACTGTTAGGAACTGAATGCGCAGAACAGGCAGCAAGGTGCTATACACTCCACTCTGTGAACCAACACTGTGGCGAGTGCCTCTTTGAACTAACCTCTTGTTTCACTTAGGTAGCACGGTTAAAAACTCAATGCGCAAAACTAGCAGCAAAGAGCCATATGCTTTATTCTGGGAAACAACACAGTGGCGAGTGCCTCATTGAACTAACCTCTCGTTTCTTTTAGTTAGCACGGTTAAGAACTGAATACGCAGGACAGGCAGCAAATGCTACATACTCCACTCTGTGAAGGAACACTTTGGCGAGTGCCTCACTGAACTAACCTCTTGTTTCACTTAGATAGCACGGTTAAAAACTCAATGCACAGAACTAGCAGCAAAGAGCCATACGCTTTACTCTGTGAAACAACACAGTGGCGAGTGCCTCACTGAACTAACCTCTTGTTTCATTTAGGTAGCAATGCTAGGAATTGAATGCGCAGAACGGGCAGCAAGGTGCTATACACTCCACTCTGTGAACCAACCCTGTGGCGAGTGCCTCATTGATCTAACCTCTTGTTTCATTTAGGTAGTGCCGTTAAGAACTGAATGCGAAGAACAGGGAGCAAAGTGCTACATACTCCACTCTGTGAATCAACACTGTGACGAGTGCCTCATTGAAATAACCTCTTGTTTACTTAGGTAGCACGGTTAAAAACTGAATGCCTAGAACTAGCAGCAAAGAGCCTTACGTTTTCCTCTGTGAAACAACACAGTGGCGAGTGCCTCACTGAACTAACCTCTTGTTTCATTTGGGTTGCGCTGTTAAGAACTGAATGTGAAGAACAGGGAGCAAAGTGATACATACTCCACTCTGTGATGGAACACTTTGGCGAGTGCCTCATTGAACTAACCTATTGTTTCAATTAGTTAGCAAGGTGAAAAACTGAATTCCTAGAACTAGCAGCAAAGAGCCTTATGTTTTACTCTGTGAAACAACACAGTGGCGAGTGCCTCACTGAACTAACCTCTTGTTTCATTTAGGTAGCACTGTTAGGAACTGTATGCACAGAACAGGTATCAATGTGCTATACACTCTACTCTGTGAACCAACACTGTGGCGAGTGTCTCAATGAACTAACCTCTTGTTTCATTTAGGTAGCACGGTAAAAACCTGAATGCGCAGAAGTAGCAGCAAAGAGCCTTACGCTTTACTCTGTGAAACAACACAGTGGCGAGTGCCTCACTGAACTAACCTCTCGTTTCTTTTAGTTAGCACGGTTAAGAACTGAATGCGCAGAACTGGCAGCAAATTGCTACATACTCCACTCTGTGAAGGAACACTTTGGCGAGTGCCTCACTGAACTAACCTCTTGTTTCACTTAGGTAGCACGGTAAAAAACTGAATGCGCAGAACTAGCAGCAAAGAGCCGTAAGCTTTACTCTGTGAAAAAACACAGTGGCGACGGCCTCATTGAACTAACCTCTTGTTTCCCTTAGGTAGCACGGTTAAAAACTGAATGCGCAGAACAAGCAGCAAAGAGCCATACGCTTTACTCTGTGAAACAACACAGTGGCGAGTGCCTCACTGAACTAACCTCTTTTTTCATTTAGGAAGCACGGTAAAAAACCTGAATGCGCAGAACTAGCGGCAAAGAGTCATAGGCTTCCCTCTCTGAAACAACACTGTGGCGAGTGCCTCACTGAACTAACCTCTTGTTTCATTTAGGTAGCACTGTTAGGAACTGAATGCGCAGAACAGGCAGCAAGGTGCTATACACTCCACTCTGTGAACCAACACTGTGGCGAGTGTCTCAATGAACTAACCTCTTGTTTCATTTAGGTAGAACGGTAAAAACCTGAATGCGCAGAAGTAGCAGCAAAGAGCCTTACGCTTTACTCTGTGAAACAACACAGTGGCGAGTGCCTCACTGAACTAACCTCTTGTTTCCCTTAGGTAGCACGGTTAAAAACTGAATGCGCAGAACCAGCAGCAAAGAGCCATACGCTTTACTCTGTGAAACAACACAGTGGCGAGGGCCTCACTGAACTAACCTCTTGTTTCATTTAGGTAGCACGGTTAAAAACTGAATGCGCAGAACCAGCAGCAAGGAGCCATACACTTTACTCTGTGAAACAACACAGTGACGAGGGCCTCACTGAACAAGCCTCTTGTTTAATTTACATAGCACGGTTAAAAACTGAATGCCTAGAACTAGCAGCAAGAGCCTTATGTTTTACTCTGTGAAACAACACAGTAGCGAGTGCCTCACTGTACTAACCTCTTGTTTCATTTAGATAGCACTATTAGGAACTGAATGCGCAGAACAGGCATCAACGTGCTATACACTCCACTCTGTGAACCAACACTGTGGCGAGTGCCTCAATGAACAAACCTCTTGTTTCATTTAGGTAGCACGGTAAAAACCTGAATGCGCACAACAAGCGGCAAAGAGTCATAGGCTTTCCTCTGTGAAACAACACTGTGGCGAGTGCCTCACTGAACTAACCTGTTGTTTCATTTAGATAGCACTGTTAGGAACTGAATGCGCAGAACAGGCAGCAAATTGCTACATACTCCACTCTGTGAAGGAACACTTTGGCGAGTGCCTCACTGAACTAACCTCTTGTTTCACTTAGATAGCACGGTTAAAAACTCAATGCACAGAACTAGCAGCAAAGAGCCATACGCTTTACTCTGTGAAACAACACAGTGGCGAGTGCCTCACTGAACTAACCTCTTGTTTCATTTAGGTAGCACGGTTAAAAACTGAATGCGCAGAACCAGCAGCAAAGAGCCATACGCTTTACTCTGTGAAACAACACAGTGACGAGTGCCTCAGTGAACCAGCCTCTTGTTTCATTTACATAGCACGGTTAAAAACTGAATGCCTAGAACTAGCAGCAAAGAGCCTTATGTTTTACTCTGTGAAACAACACAGTAGCGAGTGCCTCACTGAACTAACCTCTTGTTTCATTTAGATAGCACTGTTAGGAACTGAATGCGCAGAACAGGCATCAACGTGCTATACACTCCACTCTGTGAACCAACACTGTGGCGAGTGCCTCAATGAACAAACCTCTTGTTTCATTTAGGTAGCACTGTTAGGAACTGAATGCGCAGAACTGGCAGCAAGGTGCTATACACTCCACTCTGTGCACCAACACTGTGGCGAGAGCCTTATTGAACTAACCTCTTGTTTCACTTAGATAGCACGGTTAAAAACTCAATGCGCAGAACTAGCAGCAAAGAGCCATATGCTTTATTCTGGGAAACAACACAGTGGCGAGTGCCTCATTGAACTAACCTCTCGTTTCTTTTAGTTAGCACGGTTAAGAACTGAATGAGCAGGACAGGCAGCAAATGCTACATACTCCACTCTGTGAAGGAACACTTTGGCGAGTGCCTCACTGAACTAACCTCTTGTTTCATTTAGGTAGCACGGTTAAAACCTGAATGCGCAGAAGTAGCAGCGAAGAGCCGTACGCTTTACTCTGTGAAAAAAACAGTGGCGAGAGCCTCATTGAACTACCCTCTTGTTTCCCTTAGGTAGCACGGTTAAAAATTGAATGCGCAGAACAAGCAGCAAAGAGACATACGCTTTACTCTGTGAAACAACACAGTGGCGAGTGCCTCACTGAACTAACCTCTTGTTTCATTTGGGTTGCGCTGTTAAGAACTGAATGTGAAGAACAGGGAGCAAAGTGATACATACTCCACTCTGTGATGGAACACTTTGGCCAGTGCCTCATTGAACTAACCTATTGTTTCAATTAGTTAGCAAGGTGAAAAACTGAATTCCTAGAACTAGCAGCAAAGAGCCTTATGTTTTACTCTGTGAAACAACACAGTGGCGAGTGCCTCACTGAACTAACCTCTTGTTTCATTTAGGTAGCACTCTTAGGAACTGAATGCGCAGAACAGGCAGCAAGGTGCTATACACTCCACTCTGTGAACCAACACTGTGGCGAGTGCCTCAATGAACTAACCTCTTGTTTCATTTAGGTAGCACGATAAAAACCTTAATGCGCAGAACTAGCGGCAAGGGTCATAGGCTTTCGTCTGTGAAACAACACAGTGGCGAGTGCCTCACTGAACTAACCTCTTGTTTCATTAAGGTAGCACTGTTAGGAACTGAATGCGCAGAACAGGCAGCAAGGTGCTATACACTCCACTCTGTGAACCAACACTGTGGCGAGTGTCTCAATGAACTAACCTCTTGTTTCATTTAGGTAGAACGGTAAAAACCTGAATGCGCAGAAGTAGCAGCAAAGAGCCTTACGCTTTACTCTGTGAAACAACACAGTGGCGAGTGCCTCACTGAACTAACCTCTCGTTTCTTTTAGTTAGCACGGTTAAGAACTGAATGCGCAGAACTGGCAGCAAATTGCTACATACTCCACCCTGTGAAGGAACACTTTGGCGAATGCCTCACTGAACTAACCTCTTGTTTCACTTAGGTAGCACGGTAAAAAACTGAATGCGCAGAACTAGCAGCAAAGAGCCGTAAGCTTTACTCTGTGAAAAAACACAGTGGCGACGGCCTCATTGAACTAACCTCTTGTTTCCCTTAGGTAGCACGGTTAAAAACTGAATGCGCAGAACAAGCAGCAAAGAGCCATACTCTTTACTCTGTGAAACAACACAGTGGCGAGTGCCTCACTGAACTAACCTCTTGTTTCATTTAGGTAGTACTGTTAGGAACTGAATGCGCAGAACAGGCAGCAAGGTGCTATACACTCCACTCTGTGAACCAACACTGTGGCGAGTGCCTCTTTGAACTAACCTCTTGTTTCACTTAGGTAGCAATGCTAGGAATTGAATGCGCAGAACGGGCAGCAAGGTGCTATACACTCCACTCTGTGAACCAACCCTGTGGCGAGTGCCTCATTGATCTAACCTCTTGTTTCATTTAGGTAGTGCCGTTAAGAACTGAATGCGAAGAACAGGGAGCAAAGTGCTACATACTCCACTCTGTGAATCAACACTGTGACGAGTGCCTCATTGAAATAACCTCTTGTTTCACTTAGGTAGCACGGTTAAAAACTGAATGCCTAGAACTAGCAGCAAAGAGCCTTACGTTTTCCTCTGTGAAACAACACAGTGGCGAGGGCCTCACTGATCTAACCTCTTGTTTCATTTAGGTAGCACTATTAGGAACTGAATACGACGAACAGGCATCAACGTGCTATACACTCCACTCTGTGAACCAACACTGTGGCGATTGCCTCATTGAACTAACCTCTTGTTTCCCTTAGGTAGCACGGTTAAAAACTGAATGCGCAGAACCAGCAGCAAAGAGCCATATGCTTTACTCTGTGAAACAACACAGTGGCGAGTGCCTCACTGAACTAACCTCTTGTTTCATTTAGGTAGCACGGTTAAAAACTGAATGCGCAGAACCAGCAGCAAGGAGCCATACACTTTACTCTGTGAAACAACACAGTGACGAGTGCCTCAGTGAACCAGCCTCTTGTTTCATTTACATAGCACGGTTAAAAACTGAATGCCTAGAACTAGCAGCAAAGAGCCTTATGTTTTACTCTGTGAAACAACACAGTAGCGAGTGCCTCACTGAACTAACCTCTTGTTTCATTTAGATAGCACTGTTAGGAACTGAATGCGCAGAACAGGCATCAACGTGCTATACACTCCACTCTGTGAACCAACACTGTGGCGAGTGCCTCAATGAACAAACCTCTTGTTTCATTTAGGTAGCACGGTAAAAACCTGAATGCGCACAACAAGCGGCAAAGAGTCATAGGCTTTCCTCTGTGAAACAACACTGTGGCGAGTGCCTCACTGAACTAACCTCTTGTTTCATTTAGGTAGCACTGTTAGGAACTGAATGCGCAGAACTGGCAGCAAGGTGCTATACACTCCACTCTGTGCACCAACACTGTGGCGAGAGCCTTATTGAACTAACCTCTTGTTTCACTTAGATAGCACGGTTAAAAACTCAATGCGCAGAACTAGCAGCAAAGAGCCATATGCTTTATTCTGGGAAACAACACAGTGGCGAGTGCCTCATTGAACTAACCTCTCGTTTCTTTTAGTTAGCACGGTTAAGAACTGAATGAGCAGGACAGGCAGCAAATGCTACATACTCCACTCTGTGAAGGAACACTTTGGCGAGTGCCTCACTGAACTAACCTCTTGTTTCATTTAGGTAGCACGGTTAAAACCTGAATGCGCAGAAGTAGCAGCGAAGAGCCGTACGCTTTACTCTGTGAAAAAAACAGTGGCGAGAGCCTCATTGAACTACCCTCTTGTTTCCCTTAGGTAGCACGGTTAAAAATTGAATGCGCAGAACAAGCAGCAAAGAGACATACGCTTTACTCTGTGAAACAACACAGTGGCGAGTGCCTCACTGAACTAACCTCTTGTTTCATTTGGGTTGCGCTGTTAGGAACTGAATGTGAAGAACAGGGAGCAAAGTGATACATACTCCACTCTGTGATGGAACACTTTGGCGAGTGCCTCATTGAACTAACCTATTGTTTCAATTAGTTAGCAAGGTGAAAAACTGAATTCCTAGAACTAGCAGCAAAGAGCCTTATGTTTTACTCTGTGAAACAACACAGTGGCGAGTGCCTCACTGAACTAACCTCTTGTTTCATTTAGGTAGCACTGTTAGGAACTGAATGCGCAGAACAGGCAGCAAGGTGCTATACACTCCACTCTGTGAACCAACACTGTGGCGAGTGCCTCAATGAACTAACCTCTTGTTTCATTTAGGTAGCACGATAAAAACCTTAATGCGCAGAACTAGCGGCAAAGAGTCATAGGCTTTCGTCTGTGAAACAACACAGTGGCGAGTGCCTCACTGAACTAACCTCTTGTTTCATTAAGGTAGCACTGTTAGGAACTGAATGCGCAGAACAGGCAGCAAGGTGCTATACACTCCACTCTGTGAACCAACACTGTGGCGAGTGTCTCAATGAACTAACCTCTTGTTTCATTTAGGTAGAACGGTAAAAACCTGAATGCGCAGAAGTAGCAGCAAAGAGCCTTACGCTTTACTCTGTGAAACAACACAGTGGCGAGTGCCTCACTGAACTAACCTCTCGTTTCTTTTAGTTAGCACGGTTAAGAACTGAATGCGCAGAACTGGCAGCAAATTGCTACATACTCCACCCTGTGAAGGAACACTTTGGCGAATGCCTCACTGAACTAACCTCTTGTTTCACTTAGGTAGCACGGTAAAAAACTGAATGCGCAGAACTAGCAGCAAACAGTCATAGGCTTTCCTCTGTGAAACAACACTGTGGCGAGTGCCTCACTGAACTAACCTCTTGTTTCATTTAGGTAGTACTGTTAGGAACTGAATGCGCAGAACAGGCAGCAAGGTGCTATACACTCCACTCTGTGAACCAACACTGTGGCGAGTGCCTCTTTGAACTAACCTCTTGTTTCACTTAGGTAGCACGGTTAAAAACTCAATGCGCAAAACTAGCAGCAAAGAGCCATATGCTTTATTCTGGGAAACAACACAGTGGCGAGTGCCTCATTGAACTAACCTCTCGTTTCTTTTAGTTAGCACGGTTAAGAACTGAATACGCAGGACAGGCAGCAAATGCTACATACTCCACTCTGTGAAGGAACACTTTGGCGAGTGCCTCACTGAACTAACCTCTTGTTTCACTTAGATAGCACGGTTAAAAACTCAATGCACAGAACTAGCAGCAAAGAGCCATACGCTTTACTCTGTGAAACAACACAGTGGCGAGTGCCTCACTGAACTAACCTCTTGTTTCATTTAGGTAGCAATGCTAGGAATTGAATGCGCAGAACGGGCAGCAAGGTGCTATACACTCCACTCTGTGAACCAACCCTGTGGCGAGTGCCTCATTGATCTAACCTCTTGTTTCATTTAGGTAGTGCCGTTAAGAACTGAATGCGAAGAACAGGGAGCAAAGTGCTACATACTCCACTCTGTGAATCAACACTGTGACGAGTGCCTCATTGAAATAACCTCTTGTTTCACTTAGGTAGCACGGTTAAAAACTGAATGCCTAGAACTAGCAGCAAAGAGCCTTACGTTTTCCTCTGTGAAACAACACAGTGGCGAGGGCCTCACTGATCTAACCTCTTGTTTCATTTAGGTAGCACTATTAGGAACTGAATACGGCGAACAGGCATCAACGTGCTATACACTCCACTCTGTGAACCAACACTGTGGCGATTGCCTCATTGAACTAACCTCTTGTTTCCCTTAGGTAGCACGGTTAAAAACTGAATGCGCAGAACCAGCAGCAAAGAGCCATATGCTTTACTCTGTGAAACAACACAGTGGCGAGGGCCTCACTGAACTAACCTCTTGTTTCATTTAGGTAGCACGGTTAAAAACTGAATGCGCAGAACCAGCAGCAAGGAGCCATACACTTTACTCTGTGAAACAACACAGTGACGAGTGCCTCACTGAACAAGCCTCTTGTTTCATTTACATAGCACGGTTAAAAACTGAATGCCTAGAACTAGCAGCAAAGAGCCTTATGTTTTACTCTGTGAAACAACACAGTAGCGAGTGCCTCACTGAACTAACCTCTTGTTTCATTTAGATAGCACTGTTAGGAACTGAATGCGCAGAACAGGCATCAACGTGCTATACACTCCACTCTGTGAACCAACACTGTGGCGGGTGCCTCAATGAACAAACCTCTTGTTTCATTTAGGTAGCACGGTAAAAACCTGAATGCGCACAACAAGCGGCAAAGAGTCATAGGCTTTCCTCTGTGAAACAACACTGTGGCGAGTGCCTCACTGAACTAACCTCTTGTTTCATTTAGGTAGCACTGTTAGGAACTGAATGCGCAGAACTGGCAGCAAGGTGCTATACACTCCACTCTGTGAACCAACACTGTGGCGAGAACCTTATTGAACTAACCTCTTGTTTCACTTAGGTAGCACGGTAAAAAACTGAATGCGCAGAACTAGCAGCAAAGAGCCGTAAGCTTTACTCTGTGAAAAAACACAGTGGCGACGGCCTCATTGAACTAACCTCTTGTTTCCCTTAGGTAGCACGGTTAAAAACTGAATGCGCAGAACAAGCAGCAAAGAGCCATACGCTTTACTCTGTGAAACAACACAGTGGCGAGTGCCTCACTGAACTAACCTCTTTTTTCATTTAGGAAGCACGGTAAAAAGCTGAATGCGCAGAACTAGCGGCAAAGAGTCATAGGCTTTCCTCTGTGAAACAACACTGTGGCGAGTGCCTCACTGAACTAACCTCTTGTTTCGTTTAGGTAGTACTGTTAGGAACTGAATGCGCAGAACAGGCAGCAAGGTGCTATACACTCCACTCTGTGAACCAACACTGTGGCGAGTGCCTCTTTGAACTAACCTCTTGTTTCACTTAGGTAGCACGGTTAAAAACTCAATGCGCAAAACTAGCAGCAAAGAGCCATATGCTTTATTCTGGGAAACAACACAGTGGCGAGTGCCTCATTGAACTAACCTCTCGTTTCTTTTAGTTAGCACGGTTAAGAACTGAATACGCAGGACAGGCAGCAAATGCTACATACTCCACTCTGTGAAGGAACACTTTGGCGAGTGCCTCACTGAACTAACCTCTTGTTTCACTTAGATAGCACGGTTAAAAACTCAATGCACAGAACTAGCAGCAAAGAGCCATACGCTTTACTCTGTGAAACAACACAGTGGCGAGTGCCTCACTGAACTAACCTCTTGTTTCATTTAGGTAGCAATGCTAGGAATTGAATGCGCAGAACGGGCAGCAAGGTGCTATACACTCCACTCTGTGAACCAACCCTGTGGCGAGTGCCTCATTGATCTAACCTCTTGTTTCATTTAGGTAGTGCCGTTAAGAACTGAATGCGAAGAACAGGGAGCAAAGTGCTACATACTCCACTCTGTGAATCAACACTGTGACGAGTGCCTCATTGAAATAACCTCTTGTTTACTTAGGTAGCACGGTTAAAAACTGAATGCCTAGAACTAGCAGCAAAGAGCCTTACGTTTTCCTCTGTGAAACAACACAGTGGCGAGTGCCTCACTGAACTAACCTCTTGTTTCATTTGGGTTGCGCTGTTAAGAACTGAATGTGAAGAACAGGGAGCAAAGTGATACATACTCCACTCTGTGATGGAACACTTTGGCGAGTGCCTCATTGAACTAACCTATTGTTTCAATTAGTTAGCAAGGTGAAAAACTGAATTCCTAGAACTAGCAGCAAAGAGCCTTATGTTTTACTCTGTGAAACAACACAGTGGCGAGTGCCTCACTGAACTAACCTCTTGTTTCATTTAGGTAGCACTGTTAGGAACTGTATGCACAGAACAGGTATCAATGTGCTATACACTCTACTCTGTGAACCAACACTGTGGCGAGTGTCTCAATGAACTAACCTCTTGTTTCATTTAGGTAGCACGGTAAAAACCTGAATGCGCAGAAGTAGCAGCAAAGAGCCTTACGCTTTACTCTGTGAAACAACACAGTGGCGAGTGCCTCACTGAACTAACCTCTCGTTTCTTTTAGTTAGCACGGTTAAGAACTGAATGCGCAGAACTGGCAGCAAATTGCTACATACTCCACTCTGTGAAGGAACACTTTGGCGAGTGCCTCACTGAACTAACCTCTTGTTTCACTTAGGTAGCACGGTAAAAAACTGAATGCGCAGAACTAGCAGCAAAGAGCCGTAAGCTTTACTCTGTGAAAAAACACAGTGGCGACGGCCTCATTGAACTAACCTCTTGTTTCCCTTAGGTAGCACGGTTAAAAACTGAATGCGCAGAACAAGCAGCAAAGAGCCATACGCTTTACTCTGTGAAACAACACAGTGGCGAGTGCCTCACTGAACTAACCTCTTTTTTCATTTAGGAAGCACGGTAAAAAACCTGAATGCGCAGAACTAGCGGCAAAGAGTCATAGGCTTCCCTCTGTGAAACAACACTGTGGCGAGTGCCTCACTGAACTAACCTCTTGTTTCATTTAGGTAGCACTGTTAGGAACTGAATGCGCAGAACAGGCAGCAAGGTGCTATACACTCCACTCTGTGAACCAACACTGTGGCGAGTGCCTCTTTGAACTAACCTCTTGTTTCACTTAGGTAGCACGGTTAAAAACTCAATGCGCAGAACTAGCAGCAAAGACCCATACGCTTTACTCTGTGAAACAACACAGTGGCGAGTGCCTCACTGAACTAACCTCTTGTTTCATTTAGGAAGCACGGTTAAAAACTGAATGCGAAAAAACTACCAGCAAAGAGCCGTACGTTTTACTCTGTGAAACAACACAGTGGCGAGTGCCTCAATGAACTAACCTCTTGTTTAATTTAGGTAGCAATGCTAGGAATTGAATGCGCAGAACGGGCAGCAAGATGCTATACACTCCACTCTGTGAATCAACACTGTGATGAGTGCCTCATTGAAATTACCTCTTGTTTCACTTAGGTAGCACGGTTAAAAACAGAATGCGCAGAACAAGCAGCAAAGAGCCATACGCTTTACTCTGTGAAACAACACAGTGGTGAGTGCCTCACTGAACTAACCACGTCTTTCATTTAGATAGCACGGTTAAACCTGAATGCACAGAACTAGCAGCAAAGAGCCATACGATTTACTCTAGGAAAAAACACTTTGGCGAGTGCCTCACTGAACTAACCTCTTGTTTCATTTAGGTAGCACGGTTAAAAACTGAATGCCTAGAACTAGCAACAAAGAGCCATATGCTTTACTCTGTGAAACAGCACAGTGGCGTGTGCCTCATTGAACTAACCTCTTAGTTTCTTTTAGTTAGCACGGTTAAGAACTGAATGCGCAGAACAGGCAGCAAATTGCTACATACTCCACTCTGTGAAGGAACACTTTGGCGAGTGCCTCACTGAACTAACCTCTTGTTTCACTTAGATAGCACGGTTAAAAACTCAATGCACAGAACTAGCAGCAAAGAGCCATACGCTTTACTCTGTGAAACAACACAGTGGCGAGTGCCTCACTGAACTAACCTCTTGTTTCATTTAGGTAGCAATGCTAGGAATTGAATGCGCAGAACGGGCAGCAAGGTGCTATACACTCCACTCTGTGAACCAACCCTGTGGCGAGTGCCTAATTGATCTAACCTCTTGTTTCATTTAGGTAGTGCCGTTAAGAACTGAATGCGAAGAACAGGGAGCAAAGTGCTACATACTCCACTCTGTGAATCAACACTGTGACGAGTGCCTCATTGAAATAACCTCTTGTTTCACTTAGGTAGCACGGTTAAAAACTGAATGCCTAGAACTAGAAGCAAAGAGCCTTACGTTTTCCTCTGTGAAACAACACAGTGGCGAGGGCCTCACTGATCTAACCTCTTGTTTCATTTAGGTAGCACTATTAGGAACTGAATACGCCGAACAGGCATCAACGTGCTATACACTCCACTCTGTGAACCAACACTGTGGCGAGTGCCTCATTGAACTAACCTCTTGTTTCCCTTAGGTAGCACGGTTAAAAACTGAATGCGCAGAACCAGCAGCAAAGAGCCATACGCTTTACTCTGTGAAACAACACAGTGGCGAGGGCCTCACTGAACTAACCTCTTGTTTCATTTAGGTAGCACGGTTAAAAACTGAATGCGCAGAACCAGCAGCAAGGAGCCATACACTTTACTCTGTGAAACAACACAGTGACGAGTGCCTCACTGAACAAGCCTCTTGTTTAATTTACATAGCACGGTTAAAAACTGAATGCCTAGAACTAGCAGCAAAGAGCCTTATGTTTTACTCTGTGAAACAACACAGTAGCGAGTGCCTCACTGAACTAACCTCTTGTTTCATTTAGATAGCACTATTAGGAACTGAATGCGCAGAACAGGCATCAACGTGCTATACACTCCACTCTGTGAACCAACACTGTGGCGAGTGCCTCAATGAACTAACCTCTTGTTTCCCTTAGGTAGCACGGTTAAAAACTGAATGCGCAGAACCAGCAGCAAAGAGCCATACGCTTTACTCTGTGAAACAACACAGTGGCGAGGGCCTCACTGAACTAACCTCTTGTTTCATTTAGGTAGCACGGTTAAAAACTGAATGCGCAGAACCAGCAGCAAAGAGCCATACGCTTTACTCTGTGAAACAACACAGTGACCAGTCCATCACTGAACCAGCCTCTTGTTTCATTTACATAGCACGGTTAAAAACTGAATGCCTAGAACTAGCAGCAAAGAGCCTTATGTTTTACTCTGTGAAACAACACAGTAGCGAGTGCCTCACTGAACTAACCTCTTGTTTCATTTAGATAGCACTGTTAGGAACTGAATGCGCAGAACAGGCATCAACGTGCTATACACTCCACTCTGTGAACCAACACTGTGGCGAGTGCCTCAATGAACAAACCTCTTGTTTCATTTAGGTAGCACGGTAAAAACCTGAATGCGCACAACAAGCGGCAAAGAGTCATAGGCTTTCCTCTGTGAAACAACACTGTGGCGAGTGCCTCACTGAACTAACCTGTTGTTTCACTTAGATAGTACTGTTAGGAACTGAATGCGCAGAACAGGCAGCAAATTGCTACATACTCCACTCTGTGAAGGAACACTTTGGCGAGTGCCTCACTGAACTAACCTCTTGTTTCACTTAGATAGCACGGTTAAAAACTCAATGCACAGTACTAGCAGCAAAGAGCCATACGCTTTACTCTGTGAAACAACACAGTGGCGAGTGCCTCACTGAACTAACCTCTTGTTTCATTTAGGTAGCAATGCTAGGAATTGAATGCACAGAACGGGCAGCAAGGTGCTATACACTCCACTCTGTGAACCAACCCTGTGGCGAGTGCCTCATTGATCTAACCTCTTGTTTCATTTAGGTAGTGCCGTTAAGAACTGAATGCGAAGAACAGGGAGCAAAGTGCTACATACTCCACTCTGTGAATCAACACTGTGACGAGTGCCTCATTGAAATAACCTCTTGTTTCACTTAGGTAGCACGGTTAAAAACTGAATGCCTAGAACTAGCAGCAAAGAGCCTTACGTTTTCCTCTGTGAAACAACACAGTGGCGAGGGCCTCACTGATCTAACCTCTTGTTTCATTTAGGTAGCACTATTAGGAACTGAATACGCCGAACAGGCATCAACGTGCTATACACTCCACTCTGTGAACCAACACTGTGGCGAGTGCCTCATTGAACTAACCTCTTGTTTCCCTTAGGTAGCACGGTTAAAAACTGAATGCGCAGAACCAGCAGCAAAGAGCCATACGCTTTACTCTGTGAAACAACACAGTGGCGAGGGCCTCACTGAACTAACCTCTTGTTTCATTTAGGTAGCACGGTTAAAAACTGAATGCGCAGAACCAGCAGCAAGGAGCCATACACTTTACTCTGTGAAACAACACAGTGACGAGTGCCTCACTGAACATGCCTCTTGTTTAATTTACATAGCACGGTTAAAAACTGAATGCCTAGAACTAGCAGCAAAGAGCCTTATGTTTTACTCTGTGAAACAACACAGTAGCGAGTGCCTCACTGAACTAACCTCTTGTTTCATTTAGATAGCACTATTAGGAACTGAATGCGCAGAACAGGCATCAACGTGCTATACACTCCACTCTGTGAACCAACACTGTGGCGAGTGCCTCAATGAACTAACCTCTTGTTTCATTTGGGTTGCGCTGTTAAGAACTGAATGTGAAGAACAGGGAGCAAAGTGATACATACTCCACTCTGTGATGGAACACTTTGGCGAGTGCCTCATTGAACTAACCTATTGTTTCAATTAGTTAGCAAGGTGAAAAACTGAATTCCTAGAACTAGCAGCAAAGAGCCTTATGTTTTACTCTGTGAAACAACACAGTGGCGAGTGCCTCACTGAACTAACCTCTTGTTTCATTTAGGTAGCACTCTTAGGAACTGAATGCGCAGAACAGGCAGCAAGGTGCTATACACTCCACTCTGTGAACCAACACTGTGGCGAGTGCCTCAATGAACTAACCTCTTGTTTCATTTAGGTAGCACGATAAAAACCTTAATGCGCAGAACTAGCGGCAAAGAGTCATAGGCTTTCGTCTGTGAAACAACACAGTGGCGAGTGCCTCACTGAACTAACCTCTTGTTTCATTAAGGTAGCACTGTTAGGAACTGAATGCGCAGAACAGGCAGCAAGGTGCTATACACTCCACTCTGTGAACCAACACTGTGGCGAGTGTCTCAATGAACTAACCTCTTGTTTCATTTAGGTAGAACGGTAAAAACCTGAATGCGCAGAAGTAGCAGCAAAGAGCCTTACGCTTTACTCTGTGAAACAACACAGTGGCGAGTGCCTCACTGAACTAACCTCTCGTTTCTTTTAGTTAGCACGGTTAAGAACTGAATGCGCAGAACTGGCAGCAAATTGCTACATACTCCACCCTGTGAAGGAACACTTTGGCGAATGCCTCACTGAACTAACCTCTTGTTTCACTTAGGTAGCACGGTAAAAAACTGAATGCGCAGAACTAGCAGCAAAGAGCCGTAAGCTTTACTCTGTGAAAAAACACAGTGGCGACGGCCTCATTGAACTAACCTCTTGTTTCCCTTAGGTAGCACGGTTAAAAACTGAATGCGCAGAACAAGCAGCAAAGAGCCATACTCTTTACTCTGTGAAACAACACAGTGGCGAGTGCCTCACTGAACTAACCTCTTTTTTCATTTAGGAAGCACGGTAAAAACCTGAATGCGCAGAACTAGCGGCAAAGAGTCATAGGCTTTCCTCTGTGAAACAACACTGTGGCGAGTGCCTCACTGAACTAACCTCTTGTTTCATTTAGGTAGTACTGTTAGGAACTGAATGCGCAGAACAGGCAGCAAGGTGCTATACACTCCACTCTGTGAACCAACACTGTGGCGAGTGCCTCTTTGAACTAACCTCTTGTTTCACTTAGGTAGCACGGTTAAAGACTCAATGCGCAAAACTAGCAGCAAAGAGCCATATGCTTTATTCTGGGAAACAACACAGTGGCGAGTGCCTCATTGAACTAACCTCTCGTTTCTTTTAGTTAGCACGGTTAAGAACTGAATACGCAGGACAGGCAGCAAATGCTACATACTCCACTCTGTGAAGGAACACTTTGGCGAGTGCCTCACTGAACTAACCTCTTGTTTCACTTAGATAGCACTATTAGGAACTGAATGCGCAGAACAGGCATCAACGTGCTATACACTCCACTCTGTGAACCAACACTGTGGCGAGTGCCTCAATGAACTCACCTCTTGTTTCCCTTAGGTAGCACGGTTAAAAACTGAATGCGCAGAACCAGCAGCAAAGAGCCATACGCTTTACTCTGTGAAACAACACAGTGGCGAGGGCCTCACTGAACTAACCTCTTGTTTCATTTAGGTAGCACGGTTAAAAACTGAATGCGCAGAACCAGCAGCAAAGAGCCATACGCTTTACTCTGTGAAACAACACAGTGACCAGTCCATCACTGAACCAGCCTCTTGTTTCATTTACATAGCACGGTTAAAAACTGAATGCCTAGAACTAGCAGCAAAGAGCCTTATGTTTTACTCTGTGAAACAACACAGTAGCGAGTGCCTCACTGAACTAACCTCTTGTTTCATTTAGATAGCACTGTAGGAACTGAATGCGCAGAACAGGCATCAACGTGCTATACACTCCACTCTGTGAACCAACACTGTGGCGGGTGCCTCAATGAACAAACCTCTTGTTTCATTTAGGTAGCACGGTAAAAACCTGAATGCGCACAACAAGCGGCAAAGAGTCATAGGCTTTCCTCTGTGAAACAACACTGTGGCGAGTGCCTCACTGAACTAACCTCTTGTTCATTTAGGTAGCACTGTTAGGAACTGAATGCGCAGAACTGGCAGCAAGGTGCTATAACTCCACTCTGTGAACCAACACTGTGGCGAGAACCTTATTGAACTAACCTCTTGTTTCACTTAGGTAGCACGGTAAAAACTGAATGCGCAGAACTAGCAGCAAAGAGCCGTAAGCTTTACTCTGTGAAAAAACACAGTGGCGACGGCCTCATTGAACTAACCTCTTGTTTCCTTAGGTAGCACGGTTAAAAACTGAATGCGCAGAACAAGCAGCAAAGAGCCATACGCTTTACTCTGTGAAACAACACAGTGGCGAGTGCCTCAGAACTAACCTCTTTTTTCATTTAGGAAGCACGTAAAAAGCTGAATGCGCAGAACTAGCGGCAAAGAGTCATAGGCTTTCCTCTGTGAAAACAACACTGTGGCGAGTGCCTCACTGAACTAACCTCTTGTTTTCGTTTAGGTAGTACTGTTAGGAACGAATGCGCAGAACAGGCAGCAAGGTGCATACACTCCACTCTGTGAACCAACACTGTGGCGAGTGCCTCTTGAACTAACCTCTTGTTTCACTATAGCACGGTTAAAAACTCAATGCGCAAAACTAGCAGCAAGAGCCATATGCTTTATTCTGGGAAACAACACAGTGGCGAGTGCCTCATTGAACTAACCCTCCGTTTCTTTTAGTTAGCACGGTTAAGAACTGAATACGCAGGACAGGCAGCAAATGCTACATACTCCACTCTGTGAAGGAACACTTTGGCGAGTGCCTCACTGAACTAACCTCTTGTTTCACTTAGATAGCACGGTTAAAAACTCAATGCACAGAACTAGCAGCAAGAGCCATACGCTTTACTCGTGAAACAACACAGTGGCGAGTGCCTCACTGAACTAACCTCTTGTTTCATTTAGGTAGCAATGCTAGGAATTGAATGCGCAGAACGGGCAGCAAGGTGCTATAACACTCCACTCTGTGAACCAACCCTGTGGCGAGTGCCTCATTGATCTAACCTCTTGTTTCATTTAGGTAGTGCCGTTAAGAACTGAATGCGAAGAACAGGGAGCAAAGTGCTACATACTCCACTCTGTGAATCAACACTGTGACAGTGCCTCATTGAAATAACCTCTTGTTTACTT
>JAINVK010001272.1:0-27851 GCA_030068075.1 Paguma larvata
TGCAAACGCAAAGGGTCTTTATTCGAAGCTCGAGCTCGGACTCTCGCACCTCCCGACACAGCGGTGCAGTGGCAAGAGCCCTGAGCCAGGTTTACACAGGCTTTTTATCAGGGTTTCAGTACACTTTTTGTGTGGGAATGGGGATCCTTTGAATTGATGGATTGACATTTTGACGGGCTAGTTTCTCATTGAGTATTTCATACTTGGCGGGTGCGGGCTAGCTATGGATTGGCTTAGCTTGGGGGTCCCGCGCAGAATCAAATGGTCAGCGTGTGTGGGCTGGACACTGATTAGTTTTGCTAGGGGCTATTCTAGGAATCTGACCTCCTGTGGTTTCCCTGGAACTCAAGGTGGAGGCAGGGTCGGCTAATCAGGGTCCAGTCCCACCCGGGATGGTGACCGGGTGTGTTAATCTGGGTCCGGGCTTTTGGCTACTCTGTTTCCTGGAACCCGGGGCAGAGTCCAGGGTGACTCGTTTTCCTGGAACTCGGGGCCCAGAACTACTCTAAGATGGATCTTTAACCAAAATGGAGTGGCCTTAGCCTTAACAGCACTATACTTTCACAACATGGCAATTCTCGAACACAGCAAACAGGGTTCACAGCAATCACAGCAAATGGGTCTGGAGTCTAGTGCATTCCTAAGTCTCTAACTCTAATGCCTAACAAGATTTAACATACAGCAACTTAGTCTAATACATAGCAAACGAAACAGGCCTCACAGCACCCCAAGAAAAGTTTCACAGTGTTCACAGCAAACAGCAATCAGAACAGAATTCTCAGCAATGATAACCCTTAACAAGGTTCACAGTAAGCCGAAGTCTGGGGCACACTACCTCTAACACAGTACCCCTCTATGTTTAGCAGAAGAGAGAACTGGCTTCAAACTAATGCAGGGCTGTCACTTAGGACAAGAAACTGAAAAACGCTCTCTTCAGATAGGACACTTGAGATCCTTACTCTGAAGTAACAGTTGTGACAAGAACTGTTTCTATACGACAGTAAAGATGTGTCCAGATGACTCGGGATGCAGGAGTTCTGCAGAACTGGATTGAAGGAAAATATGGAAAAGGAAGTGCCCAGCTTCAGCTGCCAGCAATCTGGCCTGAAGAAGAACAAGAAACACAGATGGCTTAGGCAACGGCGCCATCTAGTGTCTCTGTGCGGGAGCCTTGTCAGCAGCGGATCTGCCTTCTTTCAGAAGGACCCGGAGAGCCCTGGGAATTGGTCTGCATTTCTGACTTTTCCCATCATGAAGTGGAGTAGGCAGTGACAGTGCTGTATCTGCGAGCTTCCCTCAGCTGTGGCGCCAAAGTGTGGAGAGCGGAAGTGGTTCCCTCTGAGTGTCTAGGGCTTTTCTGTGCTGACCAGCTTCTGGAGCCTACTGCTCCAGTGTGAACTGTCTGCTTTTCAGAAGGAACACACCTCAAACAGGCAGAGCAAGGAGATGAGCTGCCTCCACTCCAGCCACCCGCCCCCCTTCCACCCCTTGCTTCCGACAGCCAAGCACCAAGCTCAGGAATAGGAGGCTATTCTCCTTTGGGATACCCGATGCTCATGGCTGTTATTGAGCAAGAGACCCAGCTCCCACTGGACGCCCATCCCCGGATGCCTGCTCGGTGAATGCCAGCTCCATGGCACCTAAGGGTGAATGAAGAGGCAGTCAGAAGCACAGGAATGACTTCAGCCAGGACCAAAGGGCGTTCAATATTTCCATGCAATGGGAATGTGATCCATGTGCAATGGAGATGTTTCTCTCAATTCCCCTAGGTCCAGCAAGGAAGCCAGCTCCCCGCTAATACGTCTGGCCCTGCCTGGCCAAAAACAGCTCTCGACTGGACTCCTTTTGATGTCCTAGTGCTCTGAATGTCCATGTAGTCCTGAAACCAAAAGGCCTGGGCTCCTTTCTCTCCAGCTTTCCCACAGTCTTAAGGGCTTGTCCTCTTTGGGCATCTGCATGCCTGAGATAGCACTCTGAAAGACTGAATTTGTATGGACCCCACGACGATCCTTGATGGATGATAAACCTGTGCTATGAAACTGGATCCACCGAGGCCCAGAGTTCTTCATGTTGAATTGAACTTGACTAGCACAATGTATTCACAAGCAGGCCAGCTCAGGGATCACAGGGACCATTTGGGGGCTTTTGCTACAGGAGTGTTCCAAAGGATGCTCTGTGGAGCCCTTTAAGCCAGAGGCCCACATCCTTCCTTAAGAAATAGAGGGGAATGTTGGCTTCTGGTGTGTTTCTGTCCATCATATCCATCGAGAGGGGCAGCAGAGGTTCTGAGATGCAAAGAGGGTCCTTCCATGTAATGGTCTAGAGGTGGGAACGAGGCCTTGGTGCAGCATATATTCTAAAGGCTTTCAGTGCACTGATCAGGTCATGGAGCATGCTGACTGCTGCATGGAGCATGCACAGACTGTCTGTTCTTCCGATTGAGGGTAGCTCCAGCCGTTAGGGGTAGGGTCCATGTGACTACTCATTGCCACGGTACTGTGGCCTTGCCAGCACCAAGGGCTCAGGGACAGGGGGTCAGCTGTCCTCTGGAATATCAGACTCTGTGAGCCCTGCCTTGGCCCAGGAAAGGCTTGGATCTCACCTCCGCTCCATGGACGTTGGTTAGCCTCCCCACAAGCATTTTCCCTGTCTGCCTGCACACACCCTGGGTTTGGGGAGGGCCACATCATTCTGAAACAAAATTCAGAGGGGACAAATGCAACACCTCTATCACCATCACAAAAACACCACCAAAGCCCCAGGCTGAGACACTGTCTCAGAAGAGTTTCCATGCAAACTGTCTTTCCTCAAAAGGGCTCAGGGGTGGCAATGCAGGCACACCACTGCCTGCCAGAGTTCTTCATCACACATGACTTGGAGAAAGTTGAGAATGAAGTATGCAGTGCACTCTCCTATCAACCAGCTTGTATTGCGAATAAGAGAGTCCTGTGGGCTAAGGCCAAAAGAGGACTCTGAAGGATTCTTTCTACGTGGGAACTCTGTGAGCAGGAAGCATGCCATCTTTCTTGAGGAGGCTCAATTTCTGGCTTGGTCTCTCCCTGCCACTTTTCCCATCAGTCGAGGGAGCCAGCAGTGCTGGAGCTGGAGCTACTAGCTTTGGAGGGCTCTTGCTCAGGAATCTGCAACAAGGGCCTGATTCCCTAATTCCTGGCAAAGGCTCTTCCAATGCTGACGCCCTCCTCATGCCTACTGCCCATGGGCAATCTGGCTGCATTCCAGAATGAAGGAAAGCAATCATCCAGGTCAGGGAGCCAATCAGGGTCCCCTTCATGCTCCATAGCAGAGCAGACGAAGCACCAGGCACACAGGGACATCTTTCTTGGGTCATCTTTCCTCTGGTAGAGCAGAGCCTGAGCACACTCACTGAACACAAGAGCAGAGGGGGATTTTGCAGCCTACCCAGCGATGCCAGCTGCGTGAGTGATGGCTCCAGGGGTCCTAAGAGAGACAAACATAAATGGTCAGAAATACAGAAAGGGGAAAGATATGGGCACGAGATGGGCTAAAGCTCGACATTTCCAGTGGGAATAGGGATCCACTTGGAACGAAGATGCCTGGCTTCATTTGCCTTCGGCCCCGAAGGAGGCCAGCTCCCTGCTCAAATCTCTGCCCGCTCACACCCCAAACATCCTCTGCTGGTTGCCTTCCAATGCCCTGTGCATCTGAATGGTCACATCTTTTGAAACCCAGTGAGTTAATGAAGAACGAGCCCTGTGGCCAAACCTCTCCCAGAACACAAGGACAGGACCAGACCCCCAGGGGGAAAGCAGATGATAGGACTCTTGAGACACTGACTGAGATGGATGGGAGAAAGAACCTTGTTTTTGCAAGAAAGCAAAGATGTGTCAAGATGGATAAGGAGGGCTGGAGTCCTAGAGACCTTGGAGGAAGTGAAATATGGAGAAGGGAGGCCCAGCACCAGCTGCTGGCAATCTGGCCCTTAGAAGAGGACACCTCCTTCCTGGATTTCAAACACTACTAACACAGTGAACCAAGGCGTCAGATGAATGAAGCATTGCCCACCGTGTTCTTTGAGAAAACGAGTATATGGTACTTCCCTCCAACATCCGGGCACACGTTTTCAAACACACCCATTTTCGTGAAACAAGATGTTACTTGAATGATGCAATCTCCACAATGTTGATGAACAGAGTTGAGAATATGGCATTTCCCTTAGTCCTTGCAGGGGATTTAAAAACTCTTCACCTAGTGACACATGAGGGTAGTCAAATGATGATCACAGTGTGGTTTCACAGAGTGGAGTGTATGACACGTTGTTCCTAGTTCTGTGCATGGGATTCAACAAACTACTAACGTACTGAAACAAGGTATCAGTTGAATGATGCATTCCCCTGAGTGTTTTCTCATAGAGTTGAATGTATGGCACTTTGCTCCTAGCTCTGCTCATGGAATTCAACACACTACTGACTGAAACGAGATGTTAATTCAAAGATGTGTTCTGCACAGTGTTGTTTCACGATTTCAGTGTATTGACGCTCGCTTCTAGTTCTGGGCCTGGGATTCAAAACACCACTAACTTACTGAAACAAGGTGTCAGTTGAATGATGCATTCCCCACAGTGTTATTTCACAGAGTTGAGTGTATGGCACTTTGGTCCTAGTTCTGCGCGTGGTATTCAAAACACTCCTCACTTACTGAGCCAAGATGTTAGTGAATCATGCATTCCCCACAGTGTTGTTTTGCAGAGTTGAGTGCATTTCACTTCGCTCCTAGTTCTTTGGAAAGGATTCAACACAGTAGTAACTTAATGAAGGAAGATGGTACTTGAATGATGCATTCCCTACAGTCTTGATTCACAGATTTGAGTGCACGGCACTTAGCTCCTTGTTCGGCGCATGGGATTCAATACACTACTAACTTACTGAAACCAAATGTTAGTTGAGTGATACTTTCCCATCACTCTTGTTTCACAGAGTTGAGTGTATGGCACTTCGCTCCTAGTTCTGTGCCTGGAATTGAACTTACTGAAAGAAGATGTTGATTGAATGATGCATACCCCGCAGTGTTGGTTACCGGAATTGAGTGCATTGCAGTTAGCTTGTATTTCTGCGCATGAGTTTGATTCAACACTTCAGACCTACTGAAATGAGATGCTTGTTCAATAATGTGTTCCGAACATTGTTATTTCACTAAGTTCAGTGTATTGCACTATGCTCCTAGTGCTGGGCATGGGATGCATGTGATTCAATAAACTACTCACTCTGAAACAAGATGTCAGTTGATTGATGCATTCCCAACAGTGTTGTTTGACACAATTGAGTGCATTGCACTCCGCTCCTAGTTCTGCAAATGGGATTCAAACCACTCCTCACTTCCTGAACCAAGATGTTAGGTGAATGATGCATTCCTCACAGTGTTGTTTCACTGAGTTGAGTGTGTGGCAGACCATCACTCCTAGTTCTGCGCTATGGATTTCAAACACTGCTCACTTACCGAAACAAAATGTTAGTGAAAGGAGGCATTCCCCACAGTGCTTTTTCAGTGTAGAGGGTGTTGGACCTCGCAACTATTGCTGCGCAATGGATTCCATCCACCGCTCATTTCCTGAAACAGGATGTTAGTTAACATCTTGTTAACTAACATTCTCCACAGCGTTGTATCCCAGAGTGCTTGGCTTCGGGTTCTGCGCATGGGATGCCACACCCTGAACTTACTGAAAAAGATGTTAATTGAAGGAGGCATTCCCCACAGTGTTGTTTTACAGAGTTGAGCGTATGGCACTTTGCTCCTATTTCTGTGAATGTTACTCAACAAATTCCTACTTTATTGAAACAGGACGTTAGTTGAATGAGACATTCCCCTCGGTTTTGCTTCAGAGTTGAGAGTATGGCACTTCGCTGCTAGTTCTGCACATTCACTTCCACACACTGCTAACATGCTGAAACAAGGTGTTAGTTGATTGAGGCACTCCGCACAGTGTTATTTTACAGAGTTGAGGGTATGGCACTTCGCTCCAAGGTCTGCGATTTGGATTCCACATACTGCTAACTTGCTGAAACAAGATGTTGGTTGAAGGAGGCCTTCCGCACACTGTTGTTTCAAAGAGTTAAGTGAATTGCACTTCGCTCCTTCTGTCCATTGGAATCCATACACTGCTGACTTACTGAAACAAGATGTTAGTGAAAGGAGGTATTCCCCCACAATATTGTTTCAAAGAGTTGAGTGTATGGCACCTCGCTGCTGGTTCTGCACGTTTGATATCCCACACTACTAACTTGCTGAAACAAGATGTTTGGTGAAGTTTGTTTTCTCCACAGTATTCCATCCCAGAGTTGAGTATATTGCACTTCACTTCTAGTTCTGCACATTGGATTCCATACACTGCTCACTCACTGAAACGAGAAGTTAGTTGAATGAGACATTCCCTACAGTGTTCTTTCACAGAGTGGAGAATACGGCATTCATTGCTAGTTCTGCGCTTTGGATTCCATACGTTGCTCAGCTACGGTAACAAGATGTTAGCTGAAGGAGGCATTCCACACCGTGTATTTTCACAGAGTTCAGTATATGGCACTTCACTGCTAGTTCTACTCATTCCATTCCACACACTGCTAACTTACTGAAACAAGACGTTAGTTGAATGAGGAATTCCCCACAGTGTCGTTTCGCAGAATGGAGTGTATGGCACTGCGCTGCTAGTTCTGCGCATTCAGGTCCTCACACTGCTAACTTACTGTCACAAGATGTTATTGAAAGAGGCATTCCACACAGTGTTGTTTCAAAGAGTCGAGTAAGTGCAATTCTCTCCAAGACGTGCGCGTTGGATCCACACACTGCTACCTTACTGAAACAGAACGTTAGTCAAATGAGGCATTCCCCACAGTGCTGATTCACAGAACTGAGTCTGTTGCACTTCGCTGCTAGGTCTGCGCATTCAATTTCATACAATGCTAACTTACTGAAACAAGAGGATAGTTGAAAGAGGCATTCCCTACAGGGTTGTTTCACAGCCTGGAGCGTATGGCACTTCACTGCTAGTTCTGCGCATTCAGTTCCTCACACCGCTGACTTGCTGAAATAAGATGTTAGTTGATTGAGGCATTCCCCACCGTGTTGATTCACAGAGTTGAGTCCATAGCACCTCGCTGCTAGTTCTGTGCATGGGAATCCACACCCTCTTAACTTAATGAAACAAGATGTTTATTCAATGAGGCATTCCCGACAGTGTTGCTTCACAGATTGGAGCATATGGCACTTCGCGACTAGTTCTGTGCATTCAGGTCCTCACACTGCTAACTTACCGAAACTAGATGTTACGCGAAAGAGGCATTTTCCACAGTGTTGTTTCACAGAGTTGAGTGTGTGGCACTTCGCTGCGAGGTCTGCGCAATCAGTTTCTCACAATGCTAATTTACAGAAACAAGAGGTTCGTTCAATGAGACAGTCCCCAAGGTGTTGTTTCACAGAGTGAAGCTTATGACAATTCGCTACTAGTACTGAGCATTCAATTTCACACACTGGTAACTTACTGAAACAAGATATTAGTTGAAGGAAGCATTCCCCACAGTGTTGTTTCACAGAGATGATTGCACAGTACTTTGCTCCTAGTTCTGATCATGGGAATCCACACACTCTTAACTTACAGAAACAAGATGTTAGTTGAATTAGGCTTCCCCACAGTGTTGTTTCAGAGTGGAGCCTATGGCACTTCTCTGCTAGTTCTGTGCATTCAGTGCCTCACACTGCTAACTGGTTGAAACAAGATGTTAGTTGGTCGAGGCATTCCCCACAGTGTTGTTTCACAGCCTGGAGCGTATTGCACTTCGCTGCTAGTTCTGCACGTTTAGTTCCTCACACTGCTATCTTACTGAAACTAGATGTTATTTGAACGAGACATTCCCCACAGTGTTGTTTCACAGAGTGAAGCATATGGTAGCTCGCGACTAGTTCTGTGCATTCAATTTCACACACTGATAACTTACTGAAACAAGTTATTAGTTGATTGAGGCATTGCCCACAGTGTTGTTTCACAGAGATGAGTGCACAGCACTTTCCTCCTAGTTCTGCTCCCGGGAATCCACACCCTCTTAACTTACAGAAACAAGATGTTAGTTGAATTAGGTATTCCCCACACTGTTGTTTCACAGTGTTGTGGAGTATATGGCACTTGGCTGCTAGTTCTGCGCATTCAGTTCCTTACACTGCTAACTTGCTGAAACAAGATGTTAGCTGATTGAGGCATTCCCCACAGTATTGTTTCACAGCCTGGATCATATAGCACTTCGCTGCTAGTTCTGCTCATTCAGTTCCTCACACGGCTAACTTACTGGCACAAGATTTTAGTTGAAAGAGGCATGCTCCACAGTGTTATTTCACAGACTTTGTGTTAGGCACTTGTCTCCGAGGTCTGCGCATTCAGTTTCACGCAATGCTAAATTACTGTAACAAGAGCTTAGTTCAATGAGGCATTCCCCACAGTGTTGTTTCACAGAGTGAAGTATATGGTACCTCGCTACTAATGCTGTGCATTGAATTTCACACATTGATTACTTACTGAAGCAAGATAATAGTTGGTTGAGGCATTCCCCACAGTATTGTTTAACAGAGATGAGTGCATAGCACTTTGCTCCTAGTTCTGCGCATTCAGTTCTTCACTCTGCTAACTTGCTGAAACAAGATGTCAGTTGATGGAGGCTTTCCCCCAATATTATTTCCCAGCCTGGAGCATATGGCACTTTGCTCCTAGTTCCGCGAGTTCAGTTCCTCACACTGCTAACTTGCTGAAAGAAGATGTTAGTTGATTGAGGCTTTCCACACAGAGTTCTTTCACAGAGTTGAGTATAGGGCACTAAGCTTCTAGTTCTGTATATTGGATTTGGTACCCTGCTAACTTACTGAAACAAGATGTTATTTGAAACAGGCTTTCCCCAGTGTTGTTTCACAGAGTTGTATGTATGGCACTTCTCCCTTAGGATTCCATACAATGCTCACTTACTGAAACAAGATGTTAGTTAATGGAGGCATTCATCACTATGTTGTTTCACAGAGTTGAGTGTGCATAACACGTTGTTGCTAGTTCTGTGCATGGGAATCCACATCCTCTTAACTTACTGAAACAAGATGTTAGTTGAATTAGACATTCTGCACAGTGCCGTTTCAGAGTGGATCGTATAGTTCCTCACACTGCTATCTTACTGAAACTAGATGTTATTTGAACGAGACATTCCCCACAGTGTTGTTTCACAGAGTGAAGCATATGGTAGCTCGCTACTAGTTCTACGCATTCAATTTCACACACTGATAACTTACTGAAAGAAGATATTAGTTGAATTAGGCATTCCCCACAGTGTTGTTCTACAGAGTGGAGCGTATGGCATTTTACACTAGTTCTGCGCATTCAGTTCCTCACACAGCTATCTTGTTTAAACAAGATGTTAGATGACTGAGGCATTTCCCACAGTGTCGATTCACAGAGCTGAGAGTATGGCACTTCGCTGTTAGTCCTGTGCAATCAGTTACACAGCTCCCATACTGAAACAAATGTTAGTTGAAAGAGGCAATCCCCACAGTGTTGTTTCACAGAGTTAGTGTATGGTACTTCGCTGCGATCTGCGCATTCAGGTTCATGCAATGCTAACTTAGACACAAGAGATTAGTTCAATGAGGCATTCCCCTCAGTGTTGTTTCTCAGAGTGAAGTGTATGTACCTCCCTACTAGTTCTAAACATTCAATTTCACACACTGCTAACTTAATGAAACAAGATATTAGTTGGTTGAGGCATTCCCCACAGTGTTGTTTCACGGAGTGGAGTATATGGCACGTTGCTGCTAGTTCTGTGCATTCAGTTCCTCACACTGCTAACTTAATGAAACAAGATGTTACTTGAAAGAAGCACTCCCCACAGTGTTATTTCAAAGAATTCAGTGCATGGCACCTCGCCGCCTGTTCTGCGCATTCTATATCACACACCGCTAACTTGCTGAAACAAGCTGTTAGTTGCAGGAGGCCTTCGGCACGGTGTTGTTTCACAGAGTTGAATGTATGAGACTTCGCTACTAGGTCTGCACATTCGGTTTCACACAGTGCTAACTTACTGAACAAGAGGTTAGTTCAATGAGGCATTCCCCACAGTGTTGTTTCACAGAGTTGGGTGTATGGCACTTCGCTCCAAGGTCTGTGCGTTGGAATACACACGCTGCTAACTTACTGAAACATGATGTTAGAGGAAGGAGGACTTTCCACACAGTGTTGTTTCACAGAAATGAGTATACGACACTTCGCTTCGGGTCCTGCATATTGGATTCCGTACACTGCTACCTTACTGTAACAAGACGTGAGTTCAATGAGGCATTCCCCACAGTATTGGTTCACAGAGTGGAGTATATAGCACGTTGCTGCTAGTTCTGCGCATTCAGCTGCTCACAATGCTAACTTACTGAAACAAGATGTAACTTGAAAGAGGAGTTCCCCACAGTGTTATTGCACAGAGTTGAGTGCATGCCACCTCGCTAACTGTTCTGCGCTTTCTATATCACACACCGCTTACTTGCTGAAAGAAGCTGTTAGTTGCAGGAGGCCTTCCGCTCTGTGTTGTTTCACAGAGTTGAGTGTATGGCACTTCGCTACTAGGTCTGCCCTTTCAGTTTCACACAATGCTAACTTACTGAAACAAGCGATTAGTTCAATGAGGCATTCCCCTTAGTGTTGCTTCACAGAGTGGAGTGTATGGCACTTTGCTGCTAGTTCTGCGCATTCAGTTCCTCTCACTGCTAACTTACTGAAACAAGATATTAGTTGATCGAGGTATTCCCCACAGTGTTGTCTCACAGAGTGGAGTGTATGGCACTTTGCTTCCTGATCGGCGCTTTCAGCTCCTCACACTACTAACTTACTGAAACAAGATGTTCCTTGAAAGAGGCACTCCCCACAGGGTGATTTCACAGAGATGAGTGCATGGCACCTCGCTGCTTGTTCTGCGCATTCTAGATCACACACCGCTAACTTGTGGAAACAAGCTGTTAGTTGATCGAGGCATTCCCCACAGTGTTGTCTCACTGAGTGGAGTGTGTGGCACTTCGCAACTAGGTCTGTGCATTCAGTTTCACAGATTGCTAACTTGCTGAAACAAGATGTTCCTTGAAAGAGGCCCTCCCCACAAGGTTATGACACAAGATGAGTGCATGGCACCACGCTGCCTGTTCTGCTAATTCTATATCACACTACTCTAGCTTGCTGAAAAAAGCTGTTAGTTGCAGGAGGCCTTCCATACTGCGTTGTTTGCCAGAGTTGAGTGTATGGCACTGCGCAGCTAGGTCTGCGCATTCGGTTTCACACGCTGCTAACTTACTGAAACATGAAGTTAGAGGAATGAGGCCTGCCACTCAGTGTTGTTTCATAGAATTCAGTATACGACACTTTCCTGCTGGTTCTGCGAATCGGATAACGTACACTGCTACCTTACTGAAACAAGAGGTTACTTCAGAGAGGCACTCGCCCCAGTTTTGTTTCACAGACTGGAGTGTATGGCACTTTGCTGCCTGTTCTGCGCATTCAGTTCCTAACCGTGCTACCTAACTGAAACAAGTCGTTAGTTCAATGAGGCACTCGACACGGTGTTGCTTCACAGAGTTGAGTGTACGGCACATTGCTGCTAGTTCTGCGCATTCAGTTCCAAACCACGCTACCTTAATGAAACAAGGATTTAGTTCAATGAGGCACTTGCCACCGTGTTGGTTCACAGAGTGGAGTACATAGCACGTTGCTGCTATTTCTGCACATTCAGTTCCTATCCTTGCTACCTAACTGAAACAAGAAGTTAGTTCAATTAGTCACTCGCCACAGTGTTGTTTCACAGAGTTGTGTGTGAGCCACTTCGCTCCAAGATCTTTGCATTGGATTCCAAACGCTGCTAACCTACTGATACAGGTTAGAGGAATGAGGCCTTCCACACAGTGTTGTTTCACAGAATTGAGTAGTGGACACTTTGCTGCTAGTTCAGCGAATTGGATACCGTACACTGCTACCTTACTGAAACAAGAGGTTACTTCAGAGAGGCACTCGCCACAGTGTTGATTTACAGACCGGAGGGCATGGCACGTTACTGCCACTTCTGCGCATTCAGTTCCAAACCATGCTACCTAAATGAAACAAGATGTTAGTGCAATGAGGCACTCGCCAAAGTGTTGCTTCACGGAGAGGAGTTTATGGCTCTTTGCTTCTAGCGCTGCGCATTCAGTTCCTAACCGTGCTTCCTAAATGAAACAAGAGGTTAGTTCAATGAGGCACTCACCAAGGTGTTGCTTCACAGAGTGGAGTATATAGCACGTGGCTGCCTGTTCTGCGCATTCAGTTCCTAACCGTGCTACCTAAATGAAACAAGAGGTTAGTTCAATGAGGCACTCGCCAAAGTGTTGCTTCACAGAGTTGAGTGTATGGCATGTTGCTGCTAGTTCTAGGCATTCAGCTGCTCACACTGCTAACTACTGAAACAAGATGTATCTTGAAAGAGGAATTCCCCACAGTGTTATTGTACAGAGTTGAGTCCATTCAACCTAGCTACCAGTTCTGCGCTTTCTATATCTCATACCGCTCACTTGCTGAAAGAAGCTGTCCGTTGCAAGAGGCGTTCTGCACTGCGTTGTTTTACAGAGTTGAGCGTATGGCACTTCGCTGCAACATCTGTGCATAGGATTCCAGACGCTGCAAACGTACTGAATCAGGTTAGAGGAAGGAGGCCTTCCACTCAGTGTTGTTTCACAAAATTGAATATACAACACTCCGCTGCCAGTTCTGCGAGTTGGAATCCTGAAACTGCTACCTTTCTGAAACAAAGGTTACATCAGGGAGGCACTCGCCCCAGTGCTGTTTCACAGACCGCAGTGTACAACACTTTCATGCTAGTTCTGCGCAACAGTTCCTAAACGTGCTACCTAAATGACACAAGGGTTTCGTTCAATGAGGCATTTGCCACAGTGTTGGTTCACAGAGTGGAGTCTATCGCACGTTGCTGCTATATCTACGCAGTCAGTTCCTAACCCTCTTACCTAAATGAAACAAGAGGTTAGTTCAGAAGGCAATCGCCACTGTGTTGTTTCACAGAGGAAAGCCTATGACTCTTTGCTGCTAGTTCTGCGCATTCAGTTTTTTACCGTGCTACCTAAGTGAAACAAGCGGTTAGTTCAGTGAGGCACGCGCTACTGTGTTGCTTCACAGAGTAAAGCGTACGGCTCTTTGCTGCTCATTCTGCGCATTCAGTTTTTAACCGTGCTATCTAAGTGAAACAAGAGGTTAGTTCAGTGAGGCACTCGCCAAAGTGTTCCTTCACAGAGTGGAGTATGTAGCAATTTGCTGCCTGTTGTGCGCATTCAGTTCTTAACCGTGCTAACTAAAAGAAACGAGAGGTTAGTTCAATGAGGTAATCGCCACTGTGTTGTTTCCCAGAATAAAGCATATGGCTCTTTGCTGCTAGTTCTGCGCATTCAGTTTTTTACCGTGCTACCTAAATGAAACAAGAGGTTAGTTCAATGACGCACTCGCCACTGTGTTGGTTCACAGAGTGGAGTGTATAGCACCTTGCTGCCTGTACTGTGCATTCAGTACCTAACGGTGCTACCTAAATGAAACAAGAGGTTAGTTCAGTGAGGCACTCGCCACAGTGTTGTTTCACAGAGGAAAGCCTATGACTCTTTGCCGCTAGTTCTGCCCATTCAGGTTTTTACCGTGCTACCTAAATGAAACAAGAGGTTAGTTCATTGAGGCACTCGCCACAGTGTTGGTTCACAGAGTGGAGTGTAGAGCACGTTGCTGCCTCTTCTGCGCATTCAGTTCCTAACAGTGCTACCTAAATGAAACAAGAGGTTAGTTTAGTGAGGCACTCGCCACTGTGTTGTTTCAGAGAGTAAAACATAAGGCTCTTTGCTGCTAGTTCTAGGAATTCAGTTTTTAACCGTGCTACCTAATTGAAACAAGAGGTTAGTTCAATGAGGCACTCGCCAAAGTGTTCCATCACAGAGTGGAGTATGTACCACTTTGCTCCCTGTTCTTCGCATTCAGTTCTTAACAGCGCTACCTAAATGAAACAAGAGGGTAGTTCAGTGAGGCACTCGCCACTGTGTTGATTCACAGAGTAAAGCGTATGGCTCTTTGCTGCTAGTTCTAGGCATTCAGTTTTTAACCGTGGTACGTAAATGAAACAAGAGGTTAGTTCAGTGAGGCACTAGCCACTGTGTTCTTTCACAGAGTAAAGCATATGCCTCTTTGCTGCTTGTTCTGCGCATTCAGTTTTTAACCGTGCTACCTATGGGAAACAAGAGGTTAGTTCAATGAGGCACTCGCCACAGTGTTGGTTCACAGAGTGGAGTGTATAGCACGTTGCTGCCTGTTCAGCGCATTCAGTTCATAACAGTGCTACCTAAAGGAAACAAGAGGTTAGTTCAGTGAGGCACTCGCCACTGTGTTGTTTCACAGAGGAAAACGTAAGGCTCTTTGCTGCTAGTTCTCAGCATTCAGTTTTTAACCGTGGTACGTAAATGAAACAAGAGGTTAGTTCAATGAGGCCCTCGCCACTGTGTTGTTTCACAGAGTAAAGCGTACGGCTCCTTGCTGCTAGTTCTGCGCATTCAGTTTTTAACCGTGCTACCTAAGTGAAACAAGAGGTTTTCTCAATGAGGCACTCGTCACAGTGTTGATTCACAGAGTGGAGTGTGTAGCACTTTGCTCCCTGTTCTCGCATTCAGTTCTTAACGGCACTAACTAAATGAAACAAGAGGTTAGATCAATGAGGCACTCGCCACAGTGTTGGTTCACAGAGTGTAGTGTATAGTACCTTGCTGACCGTTCTGCGCATTCAGTTCCTAGCATTGCTACCTAAATGAAACAAGAGGTTAGAGCAGTGAGGCACTCGCAACTGTGTTGTTTCACAGAGTGAAGCGAATGGCTCTTTGCTGCTAGTTCTAGGCATTCAGTTTTTAACCGTGCGGCGTAAATTAAACAAGAGGTTAGTTCAGTGAGGCACTCGCCAATGTGCTGTTTCACAGAGTAAAGCGTATGGCTCTTTGCTGCTTGTTCTGCGCATTCAGTTTTTAACCGTGCTACTTAAGGGAAACAAGAGGTTAGTTCAATGAGGCCCTCGCCACTGTGTTATTTCACAGAGTAAAGCATACGGCTCTTTCCTGCTAGTTCTGCGCATTCAATTTTTAACCGTGCTACCTAAGTGATACAAGAGGTTCTGCAATGAGGCACTCGCCACAGTGTTGTTTCACAGAGTAAAGCGTTCGGCTCTTTGCTGATCATTTTGCGCATTCAGTTTTTAACCGTGCCATCTAAGTGAAACAAGAGGTTTGTTCAGTGAGGCACTCGCCAAAGTGTTCCTTCACAGAGTGGAGTATGTAGCAATTTGCTGCCTGTTCTGCGCATTCAGTTCTTAACCGTGCTAACTAAAAGAAACGAGAGGTTAGATCAATGAGGCACTCGCCACTGTGTTGTTTCCCAGAATAAAGCATATGGCTCTTTGCTGCTAGTTCTGCGCATTGAGTTTTTAACCGTGCTACCTAACTGAAACAAGAGGTTAGTTCTGTGAGGCACTCGCCACTGTGTTGTTTCAGAGAGTAAAGCTTACGGCTCTTTGCTGCTTGTTCCGGGCATTCAGGTTTTAACCGTGCTACCTTAATGAAACAAGAGGTTAGTTCAGTGAGGCACTCGCCAACCTGTTCCTTCACAGAGTGGAGTATGTAGCAATTTTCTGCCTGTTCTGCGCATTCAGTTCTTAACCTTGCTAACTAAAAGAAACTAAGAGGTTTGATCAATGAGGCACTCGCCACTGTGCTGTTTCACAGAGTAAAGCATATGGCTCTTTGCTGCCAGTTCAAGGCATTCAGTTTTTAACCTTGCTACCTAAATGAAACAAGTGGTTAGTTCAATGAGGCACTCGCCACAGTGTTGGTTCACACAGTGGAGTGTATAGCACTTTGCTGCCCGTTCTGCGCATTCAATTCCTAGCATTGCTACCTAAATGAAACAAGAGGTTAGCTCAGTGAGGCACTCGCCACTGTGTTGTTTCACAGAGTAAAACATAAGGCTCTTTGCTGCTAGTTCTAGGAATTCAGTTTTTAACCGTGCTACCTAAATGAAACAAGAGGTCAGTTCAGTGAGGCACTCGCCACAGTGTTGTTTCCCAGAGTAAATCGTATGGCTCTTTCCTGCTAGTTCTGTGCATTCATGTTTTAACCGTGCTATCTAAATGAAAGACGAGGTTAGTTCAGTGAGGCACTCGCCACAGTGTTGTTTCCCAGAGTAAATCGTATGGCTCTTTCCTGCTAGTTCTGTGCATTCATGTTTTAACCGTGCTATCTAAATGAAAGACGAGGTTAGTTCAGTGAGACACTTGCCAGGGTGTTGTTTCACAGAGTAAAGCGTATGGCTCCTTGCTGCTTGTTCTGCGCATTCAGTTTTTAACCGTGCTACCTAAGGGAAACAAGAGGTTAGTTCAATGAGGCACTCGCCACAGTGTTGGTTCACAGAGTGGAGTGTATAGCACGTAGATGCCTGTTCTGCGCATTCAGTTCCTAACAGTGCTACCTAAATGAAAAAAGTGGTTAGTTCAATGAGGCACTCGCCACAGTGTTGGTTCACACAGTGGAGTGTATAGCACCTTGCTGCCCGTTCTGCGCATTCAATTCCTAGCATTGCTACCTAAATGAAACTAGAGGTTAGTTCAGTGAGGCACTCGCCACTGTGCTGTTTCCCAGAGTAAAGCATATGGCTCTTTGCTGCTTGTTCTGCGCATTCAGTTTTTAACCGTGCTACCTAAGGGAAACAAGAGGTTAGTTCAATGAGGCCCTCGCCACTGTGTTATTTCACAGAGTATAGCGTTCGGCTCTTTGCTGATCATTCTGCGCATTTAGTTTTTAACCATGCTATCTAAGTGAAACAAGAGGTTTGTTCAGTGAGGCACTCGCCAAAGTGTTCCTTCACAGAGTGGAGTATGTAGCAATTTGCTGCCTGTTGTGCGCATTCAGTTCTTAACCGTGCTAACCAAAAGAAACGAGAGGGTATTTCAATTAGGCACTCGCCACTGTGTTGTTTCCCAGAATAAAGCATATGGCTCTTTGCTGCTAGTTCTGCGCATTGAGATTTAAACCGTGCTACCTAAATGAAACAAGAGTTTAGTTCAGTGAGGCACTCGCCACAGTGTTGTTTCCCAGAGTAAATCGTATGGCTCTTTCCTTCTAGTTCTGTGCATTCATGTTTTAACCGTGCTATGTAAATGAAAGACGAGGTTAGTTCAGTGAGACACTTGCCACTGTGTTGTTTGAGAGAGTAAAGTGTATGGCTCTTTGCTCCTTGTTTTACGCATTCAGTTTTTAACCGTGCTACCTAAATGAAACAAGAGGTTAGTTCAGTGAGGCACTCACCACTGTGTTGTTTCACAGAGTAAAGCGTATGGCTCTTTGCTGCTTATTCTGCGCATTCAGTTTTTAACTGTGTTACCTAAGGGAAACAAGAGGTTAGTTCAATGAGGCACTACCCACTGTGTTGTTTCACAGAGTAAAGCGTACGACTCTTTGCTGCTAGTTCTGCGCACTCAGTTTTTTACCGTGCTACCTAAGGGAAACAAGAGGTTAGTTCAGTGAGGCACTCGCCAAAGTGATCCTTCACAGAGGGGAGTATGTAGCAATTTGCTGCCTGTTCTGCGCATTCAGTTCTTAACCGTGCTAACTAAAAGAAATTAAGAGGTTAGATCAATGAGGCATTCGCCACTGTGCTGTTTCACAGAGTAAAGCATATGGCACTTTGCTGCCAGTTCAAGGCATTCAGTTTTTAACCTTGCTACCTAAATGAAACAAGTGGTTAGTTCAATGAGGCACTCGCCACAGTGTTGGTTCACACACTGGAGTGTATAGCACCGTGCTGCCTGTTCTGCGCATTCAGTTCCTAGCATTGCTACCTAAATGAAACAAGAGGTTAGTTCAGTGAGGCACTCGCCACAGTGTTGGTTCACAGAGTGGAGTGTATAGCACCTTGCTGCCCGTTCTGCGCATTCAATTCCTAGCATTGCTACCTAAATGAAACAAGAGGTTGGTTCATTGAGGCACTCGCCACAGTGTTGGTTCACAGAGTGGAGTGTAGAGCACGTTGATGCCTGTTCTGTGCATTCAGTTCCTAACAGTGCTACCTAAATGAAACAAGAGTTTAGTTCAGTGAGGCACTTGCCACTGTGTTGTTTCACAGAGTAAAACATAAGGCTCTTTGCTGCTAGTTCTAGGAATTCAGTTTTTAACCGTGCTACCTAATTGAAACAAGAGGTTAGTTCAGTGAGGCACTCGCTACTGTGCTGTTTCACAGAGTAAAGAGAATGGCTCTTTGCTGCTTGTTCTGCGCATTCAGTTCTTAACCGTGCTAACTAAAAGAAACCAGAGGTTATTCAATGAGGCACTCTCCACTGTGTTGTTTCCCAGAATAAAGCATATGGCTCTTTGCTGCTAGTTCTGCGCATTGAGTTTTTAACCGTGCTACCTAAGTGAAACAAGAGGTTAGTTCAATGAGGCACTCGCCACAGTGTTGGTTCACAGAGGAGTGTAGAGCACGTTGATGCCTGTTCTGCGCATTCAGTTCCTAACAGTGCTACCTAAATGAAACAAGAGTTTAGTTCAGTGAGGCACTCGCCACTGTGTTGTTTCACAGAGTAAAGCGTTCGGCTCTTTGCTGCTAGTTCTGCGCATTCAGTTTTTAACCGTGCTACCTAAATGAAACAAGAGGTTAGTTCAGTGAGGCACTCGCCACTGTGTTGTTTCACAGAGTAAAGCGTATGACTCTTTGCTGCTTGTTCTACGCATTCAGTTTTTAACCGTGCTACCTAAGTGAAACAAGAGGTTATTTCAATGAGGCACTCATCACAGTGTTGCTTCACAGAGTGGAGTATGTAGCACTTTGCTCCCTGTTCTTCGCATTCAGTTCTTAACGGCACTACCTAAATGAAACAAGAGGTTAATTCAGTGAGGCACTCGCCACTGTGTTGTTTCACAGAGTAAAGCGTTCGGCTCTTTGCTGATCATTCTGCGCATTTAGTTTTTAACGGTGCTATCTAAGTGAAACAAGAGGTTTGTTCAGTGAGGCACTCGCCAAAGTGTTCCTTCACAGAGTGGAGTATGTAGCAATTTGCTGCCTGTTGTGCGCATTCAGTTCTTAACCGTGCTAACCAAAAGAAACGAGAGGGTATTTCAATTAGGCACTCGCCACTGTGTTGTTTCCCAGAATAAAGCATATGGCTCTTTGCTGCTAGTTCTGCGCATTGAGATTTAAACCGTGCTACCTAAATGAAACAAGAGGTTAGTTCAGTGAGGCACTCGCCACAGTGTTGTTTCCCAGAGTAAATCGTATGGCTCTTTCCTGCTAGTTCTGTGCATTCATGTTTTAACTGTGCTATCTAAATGAAAGACGAGGTTAGTTCAGTGAGACACTTGCCACTGTGTTGTTTGAGAGAGTAAAGTGTATGGCTCTTTGCTCCTTGTTTTACGCATTCAGTTTTTAACCGTGCTACCTAAATGAAACAAGAGGTTAGTTCAGTGAGGCACTCGCCACTATGCTGTTTCACAGAGTAAAGCGTTCGGCTCTTTGCTGCTCATTCTGCGCATTCAGTTCTTAAACGTGCTAACTAAAAGAAACCAGGGGTTATTTCAATGAGGCACTCGCCACTGTGTTGTTTCCCAGAGTAAAGCGTTCGGCTCTTTCCTGCTAGTTCTGCGCATTCAGTTTTTAACAGTGCTACATAAGTGAAACAAGAGGTTAGTGCAGTGAGGCACTCGCCACAGTGTTGGTTCACAGAGTGGAGTGTATAGCACCTTGCTGCCCGTTCTGCGCATTCAATTCCTAGCATTGCTACCTAAATGAAACAAGAGGTTGGTTCATTGAGGCACTCGCCACAGTGTTGGTTCACAGAGTGGAGTGTAGAGCACGTTGATGCCTGTTCTGCGCATTCAGTTCCTAACAGTGCTACCTACATGAAACAAGAGTTTAGTTCAGTGAGGCACTTGCCACTGTGTTGTTTCACAGAGTAAAACATAAGGCTCTTTGCTGCTAGTTCTAGGAATTCAGTTTTTAACCGTGCTACCTAAATGAAACAAGAGGTTAGTTCAGTGAGGCACTCGCCACTGTGCTGTTTCACAGAGTGAAGCGTTCGGCTCTTTGCTGCTAGTTCTGCGCATTCAGTTTTTAACCGTGCTACCTAAATGAAACAAGAGGTTAGTTCAGTGAGGCACTCGCCACTGTGTTGTTTCACAGAGTAAAGCGTATGACTCTTTGCTGCTTTTTCTACGCATTCAGTTTTTAACCGTGCTACCTAAGTGAAACAAGAGGTTATTTCAATGAGGCACTCATCACAGTGTTGCTTCACAGAGTGGAGTATGTAGCACTTTGCTCCCTGTTCTTCGCATTCAGTTCTTAACGGCACTACCTAAATGAAACAAGAGGTTAGTTCAGTGAGGCACTCGCCACTGTGTTATTTCACAGAGTAAAGCGTTCGGCTCTTTGCTGATCATTCTGCGCATTTAGTTTTTAACCGTGCTATCTAAGTGAAACAAGAGGTTTGTTCAGTGAGGCACTCGCCAAAGTGTTCCTTCACAGAGTGGAGTATGTAGCAATTTGCTGCCTGTTGTGCGCATTCAGTTCTTAACCGTGCTAACCAAAAGAAACGAGAGGGTATTTCAATTAGGCACTCGCCACTGTGTTGTTTCCCAGAATAAAGCATATGGCTCTTTGCTGCTAGTTCTGCGCATTGAGATTTAAACCGTGCTACCTAAATGAAACAAGAGGTTACTTCAGTGAGGCACTCGCCACAGTGTTGGTTAACAGAGTGGAGTGTATAGCACCTTGCTGTCCGTTCTGCGCATTCAATTCCTAGCATTGCTACCTAAATGAAACAAGAGGTTAGTTCAGTGAGGCACTCGCCTCTGTGCTGTTTCACAGAGTAAAGCATATGGCTCTTTGCTGCTTGTTCTGCGCATTCAGTTTTTAACCGTGCTACCTAAGGGAAACAAGAGGTTAGTTCAATGAGGCCCTCGCCACTGTGTTATTTCACAGAGTAAAGCGTATGGCTCTTTGCTGCTAGGTC
The DNA here is from genome assembly GCA_030068075.1 of Paguma larvata. Classification (NCBI taxonomy): domain Eukaryota; kingdom Metazoa; phylum Chordata; class Mammalia; order Carnivora; family Viverridae; genus Paguma; species Paguma larvata. The sequence continues at coordinate 21,090 of JAINVK010001272.1, forward strand.
TAGGCATTCAGTTTTTAACCGTGCTACGTAAATTAAACAAGAGGTTAGTTCAGTGAGGCACTCGCCACTGTGTTGTTTCAAAGAGTAAAGCGTATGGCTCTTTGCTTCTTGTTCTGCGCATTCAGTTTTTAACCGTGCTACCTAAGGGAAACAAGACGTTAGTTCAATGAGGCCCTCGCCACTGTGTTGTTTCACAGAGTAAAGCGTAAGGCTCTTTGCTGCTAGTTCTGCGCAATCAGTTTTTAACCGTGCTACCTAAGGGAAACAAGAGGTTAGTTCAATGAGGCACTCGCCACAGTGTTGGTTCACAGAGTGGAGTGTATAGCACCTTGCTGCCTGTTCTGCGCATTCAGTTCCTAACAGTGCTACCTAAATGAAACCAGAGGTTACTTCAGTGAGGCACTCGCCACAGTGTTGTTTCACAGTGGAAAGTCTATGGCTCTTTGCTGCTAGTTCTAGGAATTCAGTTTTTAACCGTGCTACCTAATTGAAACAAGAGGTTTGTTCAGTGAGGCACTCGCCAAAGTGTTCCTTCACAGAGTGGAGTATGTAGCAATTTGCTGCCTATTCTGCGCATTCAGTTCTTAACCGTGCTAACTAAAAGAAACCAGAGGTTATTTCAATGAGGCACTCGCCACTGTGTTGTTTCCCAGAATAAAGCATATGGCTCTTTGCTGCTAGTTCTGCGCATTGAGTTTTTAACCGTGCTACCTAAGTCAAACAAGAGGTTATTTCAATGAGGCACTCGCCACAGTGTTGGTTCAGAGAGTGGAGTGTATAGCACCTTGCTGCCTGTTCTGCGCATTCAGTTCCTAACAGTGCTACCTAAATGAAACCAGAGGTTAGTTCAGTGAGGCACTCGCCACAGTGTTGTTACACAGTGGAAAGTCTATGGCTCTTTGCTGCTAGTTCTGCGCATTCAGGATTTTACCGTGCTACTGAAATGAAACAAGAGGTTAGTTCAGTGAGGCACTCGCCAGTGTGTTGTTTCCCAGAGTAAAGCGTATATCTCTTTGCTGCTTGTTCTGCGCATTCAGTTTTTAACCGTGCTACCTAAGGGAAACAAGAGGGTAGTTCAATGAGGCACTCGCCACTGTGTTCCTTCACAGAGTGGAGTATGTAGCAATTTGCTGCCTGTTCTGCGCATTCAGTTCTTAACCGTGCTAACTAAAAGAAACTAAGAGGTTAGTTCAATGAGGCACTCGCCACTGTGCTGTTTCACAGAGTAAAGCATATGGCTCTTTGCTGCTAGTTCTAGGCATTCAGTTTTTAACCGTGCTACCTAAATGAAACAAGAGGTTGGTTCATTGAGGCACTCGCCACAGTGTTGGTTCACAGAGTGGAGTGTAGAGCACGTTGATGCCTGTTCTGCGCATTCAGTTCCTAACAGTGCTACCTAAATGAAACAAGAGTTTAGTTCAGTGAGGCACTTGCCACTGTGTTGTTTCACAGAGTAAAACATAAGGCTCTTTGCTGCTAGTTCTAGGAATTCAGTTTTTAACCGTGCTACCTAAATGAAACAAGTGGTTAGTTCAATGAGGCACTCGCCACAGTGTTCGTTCACACAGTGGAGTGTATAGCACCTTGCTGCCCGTTCTGCGCATTCAATTCCTAGCATTGCTACCTAAATGAAACAAGAGGTTAGCTCAGTGAGGCACTCGCCACTGTGTTGTTTCACAGAGTAAATCGTATGGCTCTTTCCTGCTAGTTCTGTGCATTCAGGTTTTAACAGTGCTACTAAATGAAAGACGAGGTTAGTTCAGTGAAGCACTCGCCACTGTGTTGTTTGAGAGAGTAAAGCGTATGGCTCTTTGCTCCTTGTTCTACGCATTCAGTTTTTAACCGTGCTACCTAAAGGAAACAAGAGCTTAGATCATTGAGGCACTCGCCACAGTGTTGGTTCACAGAGTGGAGTGTATAGCACCTTGCTGTCCGTTCTGCGCATTCAATTCCTACCATTGCTACCTAAATGAAACAAGAGGTTAGTTCAGTGAGGCACTCGCCTCTGTGCTGTTTCACAGAGTAAAGCATATGGCTCTTTCCTGCTTGTTCTGCGCATTCAATTTTTAACCGTGCTACCTAAGGGAAACAAGAGGTTAGTTCAATGTGGCCCTCGCCACTGTGTTATTTCACAGAGTGGAGTGTATAGCACCTTGCTGCCTGTTCTGCGCATTCAGTTCCTAACAGTGCTACCTAAATGAAACAAGAGGTTAGTTCAGTGAGGCACTCGCCACAGTGTTGTTTCACACAGGAAAGCCTATGACTCTTTCCCGCTAGTGTTGCCCATTCAGGTTTTTACCGTGCTACCTAAATGAAACAAGATGTTGGTTCATTGAGGCACTCGCCACAGTGTTGGTTCACAGAGTGGAGTGTAGAGCACGTTGATGCCTGTTCTGCGCATTCAGTTCCTATCAGTGCTACCTAGTTGAAACAAGAGGTTAGTTCAGTGAGGCACTCGCCACTGTGCTGTTTCACAGAGTGAAGCGTTCGGCTCTTTGCTGCTAGTTCTGCGCATTCAGTTTTTAACCGTGCTACCTAAATGAAACAAGAGGCTAGTTCAGTGAGGCACTCGCCATTGTGTTGTTTCACAGAGTAAAGCGTATGACTCTTTGCTGCTTTTTCTACGCATTCAGTTTTTAACCGTGCTACCTAAGTGAAACAAGAGGTTATTTCAATGAGGCACTCATCACAGTGTTGCTTCACAGAGTGGAGTATGTAGCACTTTGCTCCCTGTTCTTCGCATTCAGTTCTTAACGGCACTACCTAAATGAAACAAGAGGTTAGTTCAGTGAGGCACTCGCCACTGTGTTATTTCACAGAGTAAAGCGTTCGGCTCTTTGCTGATCATTCTGCGCATTTAGTTTTTAACCGTGCTATCTAAGTGAAACAAGAGGTTTGTTCAGTGAGGCACTCGCCAAAGTGTTCCTTCACAGAGTGGAGTATGTAGCAATTTGCTGCCTGTTGTGCGCATTCAGTTCTTAACCGTGCTAACCAAAAGAAACGAGAGGGTATTTCAATTAGGCACTCGCCACTGTGTTGTTTCCCAGAATAAAGCATATGGCTCTTGGCTGCTAGTTCTGCGCATTGAGATTTAAACCGTGCTACCTAAAGGAAACAAGAGCTTAGATCATTGAGGCACTCGCCACAGTGTTGGTTCACAGAGTGGAGTGTATAGCACCTTGCTGTCCGTTTTGCGCATTCAATTCCTACCATTGCTACCTAAATGAAACAAGAGGTTAGTTCAGTGAGGCACTCGCCTCTGTGCTGTTTCACAGAGTAAAGCATATGGCTCTTTGCTGCTTGTTCTGCGCATTCAGTTTTTAACCGTGCTACCTAAGGGAAACAAGAGGTTAGTTCAATGAGGCCCTCGCCACTGTGTTATTTCACAGAGTAAAGCGTGTGGCTCTTTGCTGCTAGGTCTAGGCATTCAGTTTTTAACCGTGCTACGTAAATTAAACAAGAGGTTAGTTCAATGAGGCCCTCGCCACTGTGTTATTTCACAGAGTAAAGCGTGTGGCTCTTTGCTGCTAGTTCTGCGCATTCAGTTTTTAACCGTGCTATCTAAGTGAAACAAGAGGTTATTTCAGTGAGGCACTCGCCAAAGTGTTTCCTCACAGAGTGGATTATGTAGCAATTTGCTGCATGTTCTGCGCATTCAGTTCTTAACCGTGCTAACTAATAGAAACGAGAGGTTAGTTCAGTGAGGCACTCGCCAAAGTGTTCCTTCACAGAGTGGAGTATGTAGCAATTTGCTGCCTGTTCTGTGCATTCAGTTCTTAACCGTGCTAACTAAAAAAACGAAGAGGTTAGTTCAATGAGGCACTCGCCACTGTGTTGTTTCCCAGAATAAAGCATATGGCTCTTTGCTGCTAGTTCTGCGCATTGAGATTTAAACCGTGCTACCTAAATGAAACAAGAGGTTAGTTCAGTGAGGCACTCGCCACAGTGTTGTTTCCCAGAGTAAATCGTATGGCTCTTTCCTGCTAGTTCTGTGCATTCATGTTTTAACTGTGCTATCTAAATGAAAGACGAGGTTAGTTCAGTGAGACACTTGCCACTGTGTTGTTTGAGAGAGTAAAGTGTATGGCTCTTTGCTCCTTGTTTTACGGATTCAGTTTTTAACCGTGCTACCTAAATGAAACAAGAGGTTAGTTCAGTGAGGCACTCGCCACTGTGTTGTTTCACAGAGTAAAGCGTATGGCTCTTTGCTGCTTATTCTGCGCATTCAGTTTTTAACTGTGTTACCTAAGGGAAACAAGAGGTTAGTTCAATGAGGCACTACCCACTGTGTTGTTTCACAGAGTAAAGCGTACGACTCTTTGCTGCTAGTTCTGCGCACTCAGTTTTTTACCGTGCTACCTAAGTGAAACAAGAGGTTATTTCAGTGAGGCACTCGCCAAAGTGTTCCTTCACAGAGTGGATTATGTAGCAATTTGCTGCATGTTCTGCGCATTCAATTCTTAACCGTGCTAACTAAAAGAAACGAGAGGTAAGTTCAAATAGGTACTCGCCACTATGTTGTTTCCCAGAATAACGAATATGGCTCTTTGCTGCTAGTTCTGCGCATTGAGTTTTTAACCGTGCTACCTAAGTGAAACAAGAGGTTAGCTCAATGAGGCACTCGCCACAGTGTTGGTTCACAGAGTTGAGTGTATAGCACCTTGCTGCCTGTTCTGCGCATTCAGTTCCTAACAGTGCTACCTAAATGAAACAAGAGGTTAGTTCAGTGAGGCACTCGCCACAGTGTTGGTTCACAGAGGAAAGCCTATGACTCTTTGCCGCTAGTTCTGCGCATTCAGGTTTTTACCGGGCTACCTAAATGAAACAAGAGGTTAGTTCATTGAGGTACTCGCCACAGTGTTGGTTCACAGAGTGGAGTGTATAGCACGTTGATGCCTGTTCTGTGCATTCAGTTCCTAACAGTGCTACCTAAATGAAACAAGAGGTTAGATCAGTGAGGCACTCGACACTGTGTTCTCTCACAGAGTAAAGGGTATGGCTCTTTGTTGCTAGGTCTAGGCATTCAGTTTTTAACCGTGCTACCTAAATGAAACAAGAGGTTAATTCAGTGAGGCACTTGCCACTGTGTTGTTTCACAGAGTAAACCTTACTGCTCTTTGCTGCTTGTTCTGGGCATTCAGTTTTTAACCGTGATACCTAAATGAAACAAGAGGTTAGTTCAGTGAGGCACTCGCCAAACTGTTCCTTCACAGAGTCGAGTATGTAGCAATTTGCTGCCTGTTCTGCGCATTCAGTTCTTAACCGTGCTAACTAAAAGAAACTAAGAGGTTAGTTCAATGAGGCACTCGCCACTGTGCTGTTTCACAGAGTAAAGCATATGGCTCTTTGCTGCCAGTTCAAGGCATTCAGTTTTTAACCTTGCTACCAAAATGAAACAAGTGGATAGTTCAATGAGGCACTCGCCACAGTGTTGGTTCACACAGTGGAGTGTATAGCACCTTGCTGCCCGTTCTGCGCATTCATTCCTAGCATTGCTACCTAAATGAAACAAGAGGTTAGTTCAGTGAGGCACTCGCCACTGTGTTGTTTCACAGAGTAAATCGTATGGCTCTTTCCTGCTAGTTCTGTGCATTCAGGTTTTAACAGTGCTACTAAATGAAAGACGAGGTTAGTTCAGTGAAGCACTCGCCACTGTGTTGTTTGAGAGAGTAAAGCGTATGGCTCTTTGCTGCTTGTTCTGCGCAATCAGTTTTTAACCGTGCTACCTAAGGGAAACAAGAGGTTAGTTCAATGAGGCACTCGCCACAGTGTTGGTTCAGAGAGTGGAGTGTATAGCACCTTGCTGCCTGTTCTGCGCATTCAGTTCCTAACAGTGCTACCTAAATGAAACCAGAGGTTAGTTCAGTGAGGCACTCGCCACAGTGTTGTTTCACAGTGGAAAGTCTATGGCTCTTTGCTGCTAGTTCTAGGAATTCAGTTTTTAACCGTGCTACCTAATTGAAACAAGAGGTTAGTTCAGTGAGGCACTCGCCACTGTGCTGTTTCACAGAGTAAAGCGTATGGCTCTTTGCTCCTTGTTCTACGCATTCAGTTTTTAACCGTGCTACCTAATTGAAACAAGAGCTTAGATCAATGAGGCCCTCGCCACAGTGTTGGTTCACAGCGTGGAGTGTATAGCACCTTGCTGCCGGTTCTGCGCATTCAATTCCTAGCATTGCTATCTAAATGAAACAAGAGGTTAGTTCAGTGAGGCACTCGCCACTGTGTTGTTTCACAGAGTAAAGAGTTCGGCTCTTTGCTGCTCATTCTGCGCATTCAGTTTTTAACCGTGCTACCTAATTGAAACAAGAGGTTTGTTCAGTGAGGCCCTCGCCAACGTGTTCCTTCACAGAGTGGAGTATGTAGCAATTTGCTGCCTATTCTGCGCATTCAGTTCTTAACCGTGCTAACTAAAAGAAACCAGAGGTTATTTCAATGAGGCACTCGCCACTGTGTTGTTTCCCAGAATAAAGCGTATGGCTCTTTGCTGCTAGTTCTGCGCATTGAGTTTTTAACCGTGCTACCTAAGTGAAACAAGAGGTTAGTTCAATGAGGCACTCGCCACAGTGTTGGTTCACAGAGTGGAGTGTACAGCACCTTGCTGCCTGTTCTGCGCATTCAGTTCCTAACAGTGCTACCTAAATGAAACCAGAGGTTAGTTCAGTGAGGCACTCGCCACAGTGTTGTTACACAGTGGAAAGTCTATGGCTCTTTGCTGCTAGTTCTGCGCATTCAGGTTTTTACCGTGCTACCGAAATGAAA
>JAINVK010001273.1:0-21641 GCA_030068075.1 Paguma larvata
CAGAACAGGCAGCAAGGTGCTATACACTCCACTCTGTGAAACCAACACTGTGGCGAGAGCCTCATTGAAAACTAACCTCTTGTCTTCACTTAGGTAGCACGGTTAAAAAACTCCAATGCGCAGACAAGCAGCCAAGAGCCATATGTTTATTCTGGGACACAACACATTGGCGAGTGCCTCATTGAACTAACCTCTCGTTTCTTTTAGATAGCACGGTTAAGAATGAATGCGCAGAACAGGCAGCAAATTGCTACATACTCCACTCTGTGAAGGAACACCTTGGCGAGTGCCTCACTGAACTAACCTCCTGTTTCACTTAGATAGCACGGTTTAAAACCTGAATGCGCAGAACTAGCAGCAAAGAGCCATACGTTTTACTCTGTGAAACAACACCAGCCGGCGAGTGCCTCACTGAACTAACCTGCTTTCATTTATGTACCACGGTTAACAACTGAATGACTAGAACTAGCAGCAAAGAGCCATACGCTTTACTCTGTGAACCAAACACTGTGGCGAGTGCCTCACTGAACTAACCTCTTGTTTCATTTAGATAGCACTGTTAGGAACTGAGCGCAGAACAGGCATCAACGTGCTATACACTCCACTCTGTGAACCAACACTGTGGCGAGTGCCTCAATGAACAAACCTCTTGTTTCATTTAGGTAGCACGGTAAAAACCTGAATGCGCACAACAAGCGGCAAAGAGTCATAGGCTTTCCTCTGTGAAACAACACAGTGGCGAGTGCCTCATTGAACTAACCTCTCGTTTCTTTTAGTTAGCACGGTTAAGAACTGAATGAGCAGGACAGGCAGCAAATGCTACATACTCCACTCTGTGAAGGAACACTTTGGCGAGTGCCTCAATGAACTAACCTCTTGTTTCATTTAGGTAGCACGGTTAAAACCTGAATGTGCAGAAGTAGCAGCAAAGAGCCGTACGCTTTACTCTGTGAAAAAAACAGTGGCGAGAGCCTCATTGAACTACCCTCTTGTTTCCCTTAGGTAGCACGGTTAAAAATTGAATGCGCAGAACAAGCAGCAAAGAGACATACGCTTTACTCTGTGAAACAACACAGTGGCGAGTGCCTCACTGAACTAACCTCTTGTTTCATTTGGGTAGCGCTGTTAAGAACTGAATGTGAAGAACAGGGAGCAAAGTGATACATACTCCACTCTGTGATGGAACACTTTGGCGAGTGCCTCATTGAACTAACCTATTGTTTCAATTAGTTAGCAAGGTGAAAAACTGAATTCCTAGAACTAGCAGCAAAGAGCCTTATGTTTTACTCTGTTGAACAACACAGTGGCGAGTGCCTCACTGAACTAACCTCTTGTTTCATTTAGGTAGCACTCTTAGGAACTGAATGCACAGAACAGGTATCAACGTGCTATACACTCTACTCTGTGAACCAACACTGTGGCGAGTGTCTCAATGAACTAACCTCTTGTTTCATTTAGGTAGCACGGTAAAATACTGAATGCGCAGAAGTAGCAGCAAAGAGCCTTACGCTTTACTCTGTGAAACAACACAGTGGCGAGTGCCTCACTGAACTAACCTCTCGTTTCTTTTAGTTAGCACGGTTAAGAACTGAATGCGCAGAACTGGCAGCAAATTGCTACATACTCCACTCTGTGAAGGAACACTTTGGCGAGTGCCTCACTGAACTAACCTCTTGTTTCACTTAGGTAGCACGGTAAAAAACTGAATGCGCAGAACTAGCAGCAAAGAGCCGTACGCTTTACTCTGTGAAAAAACACAGTGGAGACGGCCTCATTGAACTAACCTCTTGTTTCCCTTAGGTAGCACGGTTAAAAACTGAATGCGCAGAACAAGCAGCAAAGAGCCATACGCTTTACTCTGTGAAACAACACAGTGGCGAGTGCCTCACTGAACTAACCTCTTGTTTCATTTATGTAGCATGCTAGGAATTGAATGCGCAGAACGGGCAGCAAGGTGCCATACACTCCACTCTGTGAACCAACACTGTGGCGACTGCCTCCTTGATCTAAGCTCTTGTTTCAATTAGGTAGCACGGTTAAAAACTGAAAGCGTAGAACAAGGAGCAAAGAGCCATACGCTTTACTCTGTGAAACAACACAGTGGCGAGTGACTCACTGAACTAACCTCTTGTTTCATTTAGGTAGCACGGTTTAAAACCTGAATGCGCAGAAGTAGCAGCAAAGAGCCGTACGCTTTACTCTGTGAAACAACACAGTGGCTATGCCTCACTGAACTAACCTCGTCTTTCATTTAGGTAGCACTGTTAGGAACTGAATGCGCAGAACAGGCAGCAAGGTGCTATACACTCCACTCTGTGAACCAACACTGTGGCGAGTGCCTCATTGAACTAACCTCTTGTTTCACTTAGGTAGCAAGGTTAAAATGTCAATGCGCAGAACTAGCAGCAAAGAACCATATGCTTTATTCTGGGAAACAACACATTGGCGAGTGCCTCATTGAACTAACCTCTCGTTTCTTTTAGATAGCACGGTTAAGAAATGAATGCGCAGAACAGGCAGCAAATTGCTACATACTCCACTCTGTGAAGGAACACTTTGGCGAGTGCGTCACTGAACTAACCTCCTGTTTCACTTAGATAGCACGGTTAAAACCTGAATGCACAGAACTAGCAGCAAAGAGCCATACGATTTGCTCTAGGAAAAAACACTTTGGCGAGTGCCTCACTGAACTAACCTCGTCTTTCATTTAGGTAGCACGGTTAAAAACTGAATGCCTAGAACTAGCAGCAAAGAGCCATATGCTTTACTCTGTGAAACAGCACAGTGGCGAGTGCCTCATTGAACTAACCTCTTAGTTTCTTTTAGTTAGCACGGTTAAGAACTGAATGCGCAGAACAGGCAGCAAATTGCTACATACGCCACTCTGTGAAGGAACACTTTGGCGAGTGCCTCACTGAACTAACCTCTTGTTTCTCTTAGATAGCACGGTTAAAAACTCAATGCACAGAACTAGCAGCAAAGAGCCATACGCTTTACTCTGTGAAACAACACAGTGGCGAGTGCCTCACTGAACTAAACTCTTGTTTCATTTAGGTAGCAATGCTAGGAATTGAATGCGCAGAACGGGCAGCAAGGTGCTATACACTCCACTCTATGAACCAACCCTGTGGCGAGTGCCTCATTGATCTACCCTCTTGTTTCATTTAGGTAGTGCCGTTAAGAACTGAATGCGAAGAAGAGGGAGCAAAGTGCTACATACTCCACTCTGTGAATCAACACTGTGACGAGTGCCTCATTGAAATAACCTCTTGTTTCACTTAGGTAGCACGGTTAAAAACTGAATGCCTAGAACTAGCAGCAAAGAGCCTTACGTTTTCCTCTGTGAAACAACACAGTTGCGAGTGCCTCACTGATCTAACCTCTTGTTTCATTTAGGTAGCACTATTAGGAACTGAATACGCCGAACAGGCATCAAAGTGCTATACACTCCACTCTGTGAACCAACACTGTGGCGAGTGCCTCATTGAACTAACCTCTTGTTTCCCTTAGGTAGCACGGTTTAAAAACTGAATGCGCAGAACCAGCAGCAAAGAGCCATACGCTTTATTCTGTGAAACAACACAGTGGCGAGGGCCTCACTGAACTAACCTCTTGTTTCATTTAGGTAGCACGGTTAAAAACTGAATGCGCAGAACCAGCAGCAAAGAGCCATACGCTTTACTCTGTGAAACAACACAGTGACGAGTACCTCACTGAACCAGCCTCTTGTTTAATTTACATAGCACGGTTAAAAACTGAATGCCTAGAACTAGCAGCAAAGAGCCTTATGTTTTACTCTGTGAAACAACACAGTAGCGAGTGCCTCACTGAACTAACCTCTTGTTTCATTTAGATAGCACTGTTAGGAACTGAATGCGCAGAACAGGCGTCAACGTGCTATACACTCCACTCTGTGAACCAACACTGTGGCGAGTGCCTCAATGAACAAACCTCTTGTTTCATTTAAGTAGCACGGTAAAAACCTGAATGCGCACAACAAGCGGCAAAGAGTCATAGGCTTTCCTCTGTGAAACAACACTGTGGCGAGTGCCTCACTGAACTAACCTCTTGTTTCATTTAGGTAGCACTGTTAGGAACTGAATGCGCAGAACTGGCAGCAAGGTGCTATACACTCCACTCTGTGAACCAACACTGTGGCGAGAGCCTTATTGAACTAACCTCTTGTTTCACTTAGGTAGCACGGTTAAAAAGTCAATGCGCAGAACTAGCAGCAAAGAGCCATATGCTTTATTCTGGGAAACAACACATTGGCGAGTGTCTCATTGAACTAACCTCTCGTTTCTTTTAGATAGCACGGTTAAGAAATGAATGCGCAGAACAGGCAGCAAATTGTTACATACTCCACTCTGTGAAGGAACACTTTGGCGAGTGCCTCACTGAACTAACCTCCTGTTTCACTTAGATAGCACGGTTAAAACCTGAATGCGCAGAACTAGCAGCAAAGAGCCGTACGCTTTACTCTGTGAAACAACACAGTGGAGAGGGCGTCACTGAACTAACCTCTTGTTTCGCTTAGGTAGCACGGTAAAAAACTGAATGCGCAGAACTAGCAGCAAAGAGCCATACGCTTTACTCTGTGAACCAACACTGTGGCGAGTGCCTCACTGAACTAACCTCTTGTTTCATTTAGGAAGCACGGTTAAAAACTGAATGCGAAAAAACTACCAGCAAAGAGCCGTACGTTTTACTCTGTGAAACAACACAGTGGCGAGTGCCTCAATGAACTAACCTCTTGTTTAATTTAGGTAGCAATGCTAGGAATTGAATGCGCAGAACGGGCAGCAAGGTGCTATACACTCCACTCTGTGAATCAACACTGTGATGAGTGCCTCATTGAAATTACCTCTTGTTTCACTTAGGTAGCACGGTTTAAAAACAGAATGCGCAGAACAAGCAGCAAAGAGCCATACGCTTTACTCTGTGAAACAAAACAGTGGTGAGTGCCTCACTGAACTAACCTCGTCTTTCATTTAGATAGCACGGTTAAAACCTGAATGCACAGAACTAGCAGCAAAGAGCCATACGATTTACTCTAGGAAAAAACACTTTGGCGAGTGCCTCACTGAACTAACCTCTTGTTTCACTTAGGTAGCACGGTCAAAAACTGAATGCCTAGAACTAGCAGCAAAGAGTCTTATGTTTTACTCTGTGAAACAACACAGTAGCGAGTGCCTCACTGAACTAACCTCTTGTTTCATTTAGGTTGCACGGTTAAAAACTGAATGCGCAGAACCAGCAGCAAAGAGCCTTATGTTTTACTCTGTGAAACAACACAGTAGCGAGTGCCTCACTGAACTAACCTCTTGTTTCATTTAGGTAGCACGGTTAAAAACTGAATGCGCAGAACCAGCAGCAAAGAGTCTTATGTTTTACCCTGTGAAACAACACAGTAGCGAGTGCCTCACTGAACTAACCTCTTGTTTCATTTAGGTAGCACGGTTAAAAACTGAATGCCTAGAACTAGCAGCAAAGAGCCTTATGTTTTACTCTGTGAAACAACACAGTAGCGAGTGCCTCAGTGAACTAACCTCTTGTTTCATTTAGATAGCACTGTTAGGAACTGAATGCGCAGAACAGGCATCAACGTGCTATACACTCCACTCTGTGAACCAACACTGTGACGAGTGCCTCAATGAACAAACCTCTTGTTTCATTTAGGTAGCACGGTAAAAACCTGAATGCGCACAACAAGCGGCAAAGAGTCATAGGATTTCCTCTGTGAAACAACACTGTGGCGAGTGCCTCACTGAACTAACCTCTTGTTTCATTTAGGTAGCACTGTTAGGAACTGAATGCGCAGAAATGGCAGCAAGGTGCTATACACTCCACTCTGTGAACCAACACTGTGGCGAGAGCCTTATTGAACTAACCTCTTGTTTCACTTAGGTAGCACGGTTAAAAACTCAATGCGCAGAACTAGCAGCAAAGAGCCATATGCTTTATTCTGGGAAACAACACAGTGGCGAGTGCCTCATTGAACTAACCTCTCGTTTCTTTTAGTTAGCACGGTTAAGAACTGAATGAGCAGGACAGGCAGCAAATGCTACATACTCCACTCTGTGAAGGAACACTTTGGCGAGTGCCTCACTGAACTAACCTCTTGTTTCATTTAGGTAGCACGGTTAAAACCTGAATGCGCAGAAGTAGCAGCAAAGAGCCGTACGCTTTACTCTGTGAAAAAAACAGTGGCGAGAGCCTCATTGAACTACCCTCTTGTTTCCCTTAGGTAGCACGGTTAAAAATTGAATGGGCAGAACAAGCAGCAAAGAGACATACGCTTTACTCTGTGAAACAAAACAGTGGCGAGTGCCTCACTGAACTAACCTCTTGTTTCATTTGGGTAGCGCTGTTAAGAACTGAATGTGAAGAACAGGGAGCAAAGTGATACATACTCCACTCTGTGATGGAACACTTTGGCGAGTGCCTCATTGAACTAACCTATTGTTTCAATTAGTTAGCAAGGTGAAAAACTGAATTCCTAGAACTAGCAGCAAAGAGCCTTATGTTTTACTCTGTGAAACAACACAGTGGGAAGTGCCTCACTGAACTAACCTCTTGTTTCATTTAGGTAGCACTGTTAGGAACTGAATGCGCAGAACAGGCAGCAAGGTGCTATACACTCCTCTCTGTGAAACAACACTGTGGCGAGTGCCTCAATGAACTAACCTCTTGTTTCACTTAGATAGCACGGTTAAAAACTCAATGCACAGAACTAGCAGCAAAGAGCCATACGCTTTACTCTGTGAAACAACACAGTGGCGAGTGCCTCACTGAACTAACCTCTTGTTTCACTTAGGTAGCACGGTAAAAAACTGAATGACTAGAACTAGCAGCAAAGAGCCATACGCTTTACTCTGTGAACCAACACTGTGGCGAGTGCCTCACTGAACTAACCTCTTGTTTCATTTAGGAAGCACGGTTAAAAACTGAATGCGAAAAAACTACCAGCAAAGAGCCGTACGTTTTACTCTGTGAAACAACACAGTGGCGAGTGCCTCAATGAACTAACCTCTTGTTTAATTTAGGTAGCAATGCGAGGAATTGAATGCGCAGAACGGGCAGCAAGGTGCTATACACTCCACTCTGTGAATCAACACTGTGATGAGTGCCTCATTGAAATTACCTCTTGTTTCACTAAGTAGCACGGTTAAAAACAGAATGCGCAGAACAAGCAGCAAAGAGCCATACGCTTTACTCTGTGAAACAACACAGTGGTGAGTGCCTCACTGAACTAACCTCGTCTTTCATTTAGATAGCACGGTTAAAACCTGAATGCACAGAACTAGCAGCAAAGAGCCATACGATTTACTCTAGGAAAAAACACTTTGGCGAGTGCCTCACTGAACTAACCTCTTGTTTCATTTAGGTAGCACGGTTAAAAACTGAATGCCTAGAACTAGCAGCAAAGAGCCATATGCTTTACCCTGTGAAACAGCACAGTGGCGAGTGCCTCATTGAACTAACCTCTTAGTTTCTTTCAGTTAGCACGGTTAAGAACTGAATGCGCAGAACAGGCAGCAAATTGCTACATACTCCACTCTGTGAAGGAACACTTTGGCGAGTGCCTCACTGAACTAACCTCTTGTTTCACTTAGATAGCACGGTTAAAAACTCAATGCACAGAACTAGCAGCAAAGAGCCATACCCTTTACTCTGTGAAACAACACAGTGGCGAGTGCCTCACTGAACTAACCTCTTGTTTCATTAAGGTAGCAATGCTAGGAATTGAATGCGCAGAACGGGCAGCAAGGTGCTATACACTCCACTCTGTGAACCAACCCTGTGGCGAGTGCCTCATTGATCTAACCTCTTGTTTCATTTAGGTAGTGCCGTTAAGAACTGAATGCGAAGAACAGGGAGCAAAGTGCTACATACTCCACTCTGTGAATCAACACTGTGACGAGTGCCTCATTGAAATAACCTCTTGTTTCACTTAGGTAGCACGGTTAAAAACTGAATGCCTAGAACTAGCAGCAAAGAGCCTTACGTTTTCCTCTGTGAAACAACACAGTTGCGAGTGCCTCACTGATCTAACCTCTTGTTTCATTTAGGTAGCACTATTAGGAACTGAATACGCCGAACAGGCATCAACGTGCTATACACTCCACTCTGTGAACCAACACTGTGGCGAGTGCCTCATTGAACTAACCTCTTGTTTCCCTTAGGTAGCACGGTTAAAAACTGAATGCGCAGAACCAGCAGCAAAGAGCCATACGCTTTACTCTGTGAAACAACACAGTGGCGAGGGCCTCACTGAACTAACCTCTTGTTTCATTTAGGTAGCACGGTTAAAAACTGAATGCGCAGAACCAGCAGCAAAGAGCCATACGCTTTACTCTGTGAAACAACACAGTGACGAGTGCCTCACTGAACCAGCCTCTTAGTTTCTTTTAGTTAGCACGGTTAAGAACTGAATGCGCAGAACAGGCAGCAAATTGCTACATACTCCACTCTGTGAAGGAACACTTTGGCGAGTGCCTCACTGAACTAACCTCTTGTTTCACTTAGATAGCACGGTTAAAACTCAATGCACAGAACTAGCAGCAAAGAGCCATACGCTTTACTCTGTGAAACAACACAGTGGCGAGTGCCTCACTGAACTAACCTCTTGTTTCATTAAGGTAGCAATGCTAGGAATTGAATGCGCAGAACGGGCAGCAAGGTGCTATAACCTCCACTCTGTGAACAGACCCTGTGGCGAGTGCCTCATTGATCTAACCTCTTGTTTCATTTAGGTAGTGCCGTTAAGAACTGAATGCAAAGAACAGGGAGCAAAGTGCTACATACTCCACTCTGTGAATCAACACTGTGACGAGTGCCTCATTGAAATAACCTCTTGTTTCCCTTAGGTAGCACGGTTAAAAACTGAATGCCTAGATCCAGCAGCAAAGAGCCATACGCTTTACTCTGTGAAACAACACAGTGGCGAGTGCCTCACTGAACTAACCTCTTGTTTCATTAAGGTAGCAATGCTAGGAATTGAATGCGCAGAACGGGCAGCAAGGTGCTATACACTCCACTCTGTGAACCAACCCTGTGGCGAGTGCCTCATTGATCTAACCTCTTGTTTCATTTAGGTAGTGCCGTTAAGAACTGAATGCGAAGAACAGGGAGCAAAGTGCTACATACTCCACTCTGTGAATCAACACTGTGACGAGTGCCTCATTGAAATAACCTCTTGTTTCACTTAGGTAGCACGGTTAAAAACTGAATGCCTAGAACTAGCAGCAAAGAGCCTTACGTTTTCCTCTGTGAAACAACACAGTTGCGAGTGCCTCACTGATCTAACCTCTTGTTTCATTTAGGTAGCACTATTAGGAACTGAATACGCCGAACAGGCATCAACGTGCTATACACTCCACTCTGTGAACCAACACTGTGGCGAGTGCCTCATTGAACTAACCTCTTGTTTCCCTTAGGTAGCACGGTTAAAAACTGAATGCGCAGAACCAGCAGCAAAGAGCCATACGCTTTACTCTGTGAAACAACACAGTGGCGAGGGCCTCACTGAACTAACCTCTTGTTTCATTTAGGTAGCACGGTTAAAAACTGAATGCGCAGAACCAGCAGCAAAGAGCCATACGCTTTACTCTGTGAAACAACACAGTGACGAGTGCCTCACTGAACCAGCCTCTTAGTTTCTTTTAGTTAGCACGGTTAAGAACTGAATGCGCAGAACAGGCAGCAAATTGCTACATACTCCACTCTGTGAAGGAACACTTTGGCGAGTGCCTCACTGAACTAACCTCTTGTTTCACTTAGATAGCACGGTTAAAAACTCAATGCACAGAACTAGCAGCAAAGAGCCATACGCTTTACTCTGTGAAACAACACAGTGGCGAGTGCCTCACTGAACTAACCTCTTGTTTCATTAAGGTAGCAATGCTAGGAATTGAATGCGCAGAACGGGCAGCAAGGTGCTATACACTCCACTCTGTGAACCAACCCTGTGGCGAGTGCCTCATTGATCTAACCTCTTGTTTCATTTAGGTAGTGCCGTTAAGAACTGAATGCGAAGAACAGGGAGCAAAGTGCTACATACTCCACTCTGTGAATCAACACTGTGACGAGTGCCTCATTGAAATAACCTCTTGTTTCACTTAGGTAGCACGGTTAAAAACTGAATGCGCAGAACCAGCAGCAAAGAGCCATACGCTTTACTCTGTGAAACAACACAGTGACGAGTGCCTCACTGAACTAACCTCGTCTTTCATTTAGATAGCACGGTTAAAACCTGAATGCACAGAACTAGCAGCAAAGAGACATACGCTTTACTCTGTGAAACAAAACAGTGGCGAGTGCCTCACTGAAGTAACCTCTTGTTTCATTTAGGTAGCACGGTTAAAAACTGAATGCGCAGAACCAGCAGCAAAGAGCCATATGCTTTATTCTGGGAAACAACACAGTGGCGAGTGCCTCATTGAACTAACCTCTCGTTTCTTTTAGTTAGCACGGTTAAGAACTGAATGAGCAGGACAGGCAGCAAATGCTACATACTCCACTCTGTGAAGGAACACTTTGGCGAGTGCCTCACTGAACTAACCTCTTGTTTCATTTAGGTAGCACGGTTAAAACCTGAATGCGCAGAAGTAGCAGCAAAGAGCCGTACGCTTTACTCTGTGAAAAAAACAGTGGCGAGAGCCTCATTGAACTACCCTCTTGTTTCCCTTAGGTAGCACGGTTAAAAATTGAATGCGCAGAACAAGCAGCAAAGAGACATACGCTTTACTCTGTGAAACAACACAGTGGCGAGTGCCTCACTGAACTAACCTCTTGTTTCATTTGGGTAGCGCTGTTAAGAACTGAATGTGAAGAACAGGGAGCAAAGTGATACATACTCCACTCTGTGATGGAACACTTTGGCGAGTGCCTCATTGAACTAACCTATTGTTTCAATTAGTTAGCAAGGTGAAAAACTGAATTCCTAGAACTAGCAGCAAAGAGCCTTATGTTTTCCTCTGTGAAACAACACAGTGGCGAGTGCCTCACTGAACTAACCTCTTGTTTCATTTAGGTAGCACTGTTAGGAACTGAATGCACAGAACAGGTATCAACGTGCTATACACTCTACTCTGTGAACCAACACTGTGGCGAGTGTCTCAATGAACTAACCTCTTGTTTCATTTAGGTAGCACGGTAAAAACCTGAATGCGCAGAAGTAGCAGCAAAGAGCCTTACGCTTTACTCTGTGAAACAACACAGTGGCGAGTGCCTCACTGAACTAACCTCTCGTTTCTTTTAGTTAGCACGGTTAAGAACTGAATGCGCAGGACAGGCAGCAAATGCTACATACTCCACTCTGTGAAGGAACACTTTGGCGAGTGCCTCACTGAACTAACCTCTTGTTTCACTTAGATAGCACGGTAAAAAACTGAATGCGCAGAATGAGCACCAAAGAGCCCTAAGCTTTACTCTGTGAAACAACACAGTGGCGAGGGCCTCATTGAACTAACCTCTTCTTTCCCTTAGGTAGCACGGTTAAAAACTGAATGCGCAGAACAAGCAGCAAGGAGCCATACGCTTTACCCTGTGAAACAACACAGTGGCGAGTGCCTCACTGAACTAACCTCTTGTTTCATTTAGGTAGCACTGTTAGGAACTGAATGCGCAGAACAGGCAGCAAGGTGCTATACACTCCACTCTGTGAACCAACACTGTGGCGAGTGCCTCATTGAACTAACCTCTTGTTTCACTTAGGTAGCACGGTTAAAAACTCAATGCGCAGAACTAGCAGCAAAGAGCCATATGCTTTATTCTGGGAAACAACACATTGGCGAGTGCCTCATTGAACTAACCTCTCGTTTCTTTTAGATAGCACGGTTAAGAAATGAATGCGCAGAACAGGCAGCAAATTGCTACATACTCCACTCTGTGAAGGAACACTTTGGCGAGTGCGTCACTGAACTAACCTCCTGTTTCACTTAGATAGCACGGTTAAAACCTGAATGCTGAGAACTAGCAGCAAAGAGCCATACGCTTTACTCTGTGAAACAACACAGCGGCGAGTGCCTCACTGAACTAACCTGTTTCATTTACGTACCACGGTTAAAAACTGAATGACTAGAACTAGCAGCAAAGAGCCATACGCTTTACTCTGTGAACCAACACTGTGGCGAGTGCCTCACTGAACTAACCTCTTGTTTCATTTAGGAAGCACGGTTAAAAACTGAATGCGAAAAAACTACCAGCAAAGAGCCGTACGTTTTACTCTGTGAAACAACACAGTGGCGAGTGCCTCAATGAACTAACCTCTTGTTTAATTTAGGTAGCAATGCTAGGAATTGAATGCGCAGAACGGGCAGCAAGGTGCTATACACTCCACTCTGTGAATCAACACTGTGATGAGTGCCTCATTGAAATTACCTCTTGTTTCACTTAGGTAGCACGGTTAAAAACAGAATGCGCAGAACAAGCAGCAAAGAGCCATACGCTTTACTCTGTGAAACAACACAGTGGTGAGTGCCTCACTGAACTAACCTCGTCTTTCATTTAGATAGCACGGTTAAAAACTGAATGCCTAGAACTAGCAGCAAAGAGCCATATGCTTTACCCTGTGAAACAGCACAGTGGCGAGTGCCTCATTGAACTAACCTCTTAGTTTCTTTCAGTTAGCACGGTTAAGAACTGAATGCGCAGAACAGGCAGCAAATTGCTACATACTCCACTCTGTGAAGGAACACTTTGGCGAGTGCCTCACTGAACTAACCTCTTGTTTCACTTAGATAGCACGGTTAAAAACTCAATGCACAGAACTAGCAGCAAAGAGCCATACGCTTTACTCTGTGAAACAACACAGTGGCGAGTGCCTCACTGAACTAACCTCTTGTTTCATTAAGGTAGCAATGCTAGGAATTGAATGCGCAGAACGGGCAGCAAGGTGCTATACACTCCACTCTGTGAACCAACCCTGTGGCGAGTGCCTCATTGATCTAACCTCTTGTTTCATTTAGGTAGTGCCGTTAAGAACTGAATGCGAAGAACAGGGAGCAAAGTGCTACATACTCCACTCTGTGAATCAACACTGTGACGAGTGCCTCATTGAAATAACCTCTTGTTTCACTTAGGTAGCACGGTTAAAAACTGAATGCCTAGAACTAGCAGCAAAGAGCCTTACGTTTTCCTCTGTGAAACAACACAGTTGCGAGTGCCTCACTGATCTAACCTCTTGTTTCATTTAGGTAGCACTATTAGGAACTGAATACGCCGAACAGGCATCAACGTGCTATACACTCCACTCTGTGAACCAACACTGTGGCGAGTGCCTCATTGAACTAACCTCTTGTTTCCCTTAGGTAGCACGGTTAAAAACTGAATGCGCAGAACCAGCAGCAAAGAGCCATACGCTTTACTCTGTGAAACAACACAGTGGCGAGGGCCTCACTGAACTAACCTCTTGTTTCATTTAGGTAGCACGGTTAAAAACTGAATGCGCAGAACCAGCAGCAAAGAGCCATACGCTTTACTCTGTGAAACAACACAGTGACGAGTGCCTCACTGAACCAGCCTCTTAGTTTCTTTTAGTTAGCACGGTTAAGAACTGAATGCGCAGAACAGGCAGCAAATTGCTACATACTCCACTCTGTGAAGGAACACTTTGGCGAGTGCCTCACTGAACTAACCTCTTGTTTCACTTAGATAGCACGGTTAAAAACTCAATGCACAGAACTAGCAGCAAAGAGCCATACGCTTTACTCTGTGAAACAACACAGTGGCGAGTGCCTCACTGAACTAACCTCTTGTTTCATTAAGGTAGCAATGCTAGGAATTGAATGCGCAGAACGGGCAGCAAGGTGCTATAAACTCCACTCTGTGAACCGACCCTGTGGCGAGTGCCTCATTGATCTAAACTCTTGTTTCATTTAGGTAGTGCCGTTAAGAACTGAATGCAAAGAACAGGGAGCAAAGTGCTACATACTCCACTCTGTGAATCAACACTGTGACGAGTGCCTCATTGAAATAACCTCTTGTTTCCCTTAGGTAGCACGGTTAAAAACTGAATGCCTAGAACCAGCAGCAAAGAGCCATACGCTTTACTCTGTGAAACAACACAGTGGCGAGTGCCTCACTGAACTAACCTCTTGTTTCATTAAGGTAGCAATGCTAGGAATTGAATGCGCAGAACGGGCAGCAAGGTGCTATACACTCCACTCTGTGAACCAACCCTGTGGCGAGTGCCTCATTGATCTAACCTCTTGTTTCATTTAGGTAGTGCCGTTAAGAACTGAATGCGAAGTACAGGGAGCAAAGTGCTACATACTCCACTCTGTGAATCAACACTGTGACGAGTGCCTCATTGAAATAACCTCTTGTTTCACTTAGGTAGCACGGTTAAAAACTGAATGCCTAGAACTAGCAGCAAAGAGCCTTACGTTTTCCTCTGTGAAACAACACAGTTGCGAGTGCCTCACTGATCTAACCTCTTGTTTCATTTAGGTAGCACTATTAGGAACTGAATACGCCGAACAGGCATCAACGTGCTATACACTCCACTCTGTGAACCAACACTGTGGCGAGTGCCTCATTGAACTAACCTCTTGTTTCCCTTAGGTAGCACGGTTAAAAACTGAATGCGCAGAAGTAGCAGCAAAGAGCCGTACGCTTTACTCTGTGAAAAAAACAGTGGCGAGAGCCTCATTGAACTACCCTCTTGTTTCCCTTAGGTAGCACGGTTAAAAATTGAATGCGCAGAACAAGCAGCAAAGAGACATACGCTTTACTCTGTGAAACAAAACAGTGGCGAGTGCCTCACTGAACTAACCTCTTGTTTCATTTGGGTAGCGCTGTTAAGAACTGAATGTGAAGAACAGGGAGCAAAATGATACATACTCCAGTCTGTGATGGAACACTTTGGCGAGTGCCTCATTGAACTAACCTATTGTTTCAATTAGTTAGCAAGGTGAAAAACTGAATTCCTAGAACTAGCAGCAAAGAGCCTTATGTTTTACTCTGTGAAACAACACAGTGGGAAGTGCCTCACTGAACTAACCTCTTGTTTCATTTAGGTAGCACTGTTAGGAACTGAATGCGCAGAACAGGCAGCAAGGTGCTATACACTCCTCTCTGTGAAACAACACTGTGGCGAGTGCCTCAATGAACTAACCTCTTGTTTCACTTAGATAGCACGGTTAAAAACTCAATGCACAGAACTAGCAGCAAAGAGCCATACGCTTTACTCTGTGAAACAACACAGTGGCGAGTGCCTCACTGAACTAACCTCTTGTTTCACTTAGGTAGCACGGTAAAAAACTGAATGACTAGAACTAGCAGCAAAGAGCCATACGCTTTACTCTGTGAACCAACACTGTGGCGAGTGCCTCACTGAACTAACCTCTTGTTTCATTTAGGAAGCACGGTTAAAAACTGAATGCGAAAAAACTACCAGCAAAGAGCCGTACGTTTTACTGTGTGAAACAACACAGTGACGAGTGCCTCAATGAACTAACCTCTTGTTTAATTTAGGTAGCAATGCTAGGAATTGAATGCGCAGAACGGGCAGCAAGGTGCTATACACTCCACTCTGTGAATCAACACTGTGATGAGTGCCTCATTGAAATTACCTCTTGTTACACTAAGTAGCACGGTTAAAAACAGAATGCGCAGAACAAGCAGCAAAGAGCCATACGCTTTACTCTGTGAAACAACACAGTGGTGAGTGCCTCACTGAACTAACCTCGTCTTTCATTTAGATAGCACGGTTAAAACCTGAATGCACAGAACTAGCAGCAAAGAGCCATACGATTTACTCTAGGAAAAAACACTTTGGCGAGTGCCTCACTGAACTAACCTCTTGTTTCATTTAGGTAGCACGGTTAAAAACTGAATGCCTAGAACTAGCAGCAAAGAGCCATATGCTTTACCCTGTGAAACAGCACAGTGGCGAGTGCCTCATTGAACTAACCTCTTAGTTTCTTTCAGTTAGCACGGTTAAGAACTGAATGCGCAGAACAGGCAGCAAATTGCTACATACTCCACTCTGTGAAGGAACACTTTGGCGAGTGCCTCACTGAACTAACCTCTTGTTTCACTTAGATAGCACGGTTAAAAACTCAATGCACAGAACTAGCAGCAAAGAGCCATACCCTTTACTCTGTGAAACAACACAGTGGCGAGTGCCTCACTGAACTAACCTCTTGTTTCATTAAGGTAGCAATGCTAGGAATTGAATGCGCAGAACGGGCAGCAAGGTGCTATACACTCCACTCTGTGAACCAACCCTGTGGCGAGTGCCTCATTGATCTAACCTCTTGTTTCATTTAGGTAGTGCCGTTAAGACTGAATGCGAAGAACAGGGAGCAAAGTGCTACATACTCCACTCTGTGAATCAACACTGTGACGAGTGCCTCATTGAAATAACCTCTTGTTTCACTTAGGTAGCACGGTTAAAAACTGAATGCCTAGAACTAGCAGCAAAGAGCCTTACGTTTTCCTCTGTGAAACAACACAGTTGCGAGTGCCTCACTGATCTAACCTCTTGTTTCATTTAGGTAGCACTATTAGGAACTGAATACGCCGAACAGGCATCAACGTGCTATACACTCCACTCTGTGAACCAACACTGTGGCGAGTGCCTCATTGAACTAACCTCTTGTTTCCCTTAGGTAGCACGGTTAAAAACTGAATGCGCAGAACCAGCAGCAAAGAGCCATACGCTTTACTCTGTGAAACAACACAGTGGCGAGGGCCTCACTGAACTAACCTCTTGTTTCATTTAGGTAGCACGGTTAAAAACTGAATGCGCAGAACCAGCAGCAAAGAGCCATACGCTTTACTCTGTGAAACAACACAGTGACGAGTGCCTCACTGAACCAGCCTCTTAGTTTCTTTTAGTTAGCACGGTTAAGAACTGAATGCGCAGAACAGGCAGCAAATTGCTACATACTCCACTCTGTGAAGGAACACTTTGGCGAGTGCCTCACTGAACTAACCTCTTGTTTCACTTAGATAGCACGGTTAAAAACTCAATGCACAGAACTAGCAGCAAAGAGCCATACGCTTTACTCTGTGAAACAACACAGTGGCGAGTGCCTCACTGAACTAACCTCTTGTTTCATTAAGGTAGCAATGCTAGGAATTGAATGCGCAGAACGGGCAGCAAGGTGCTATAAACTCCACTCTGTGAACCGACCCTGTGGCGAGTGCCTCATTGATCTAACCTCTTGTTTCATTTAGGTAGTGCCGTTAAGAACTGAATGCAAAGAACAGGGAGCAAAGTGCTACATACTCCACTCTGTGAATCAACACTGTGACGAGTGCCTCATTGAAATAACCTCTTGTTTCCCTTAGGTAGCACGGTTAAAAACTGAATGCCTAGATCCAGCAGCAAAGAGCCATACGCTTTACTCTGTGAAACAACACAGTGACGAGTGCCTCACTGAACTAACCTCTTGTTTCATTAAGGTAGCAATGCTAGGAATTGAATGCGCAGAACGGGCAGCAAGGTGCTATACACTCCACTCTGTGAACCAACCCTGTGGCGAGTGCCTCATTGATCTAACCTCTTGTTTCATTTAGGTAGTGCCGTTAAGAACTGAATGCGAAGAATAGGGAGCAAAGTGCTACATACTCCACTCTGTGAATCAATACTGTGACGAGTGCCTCATTGAAATAACCTCTTGTTTCACTTAGGTAGCACGGTTAAAAACTGAATGCCTAGAACTAGCAGCAAAGAGCCTTACGTTTTCCTCTGTGAAACAACACAGTTGCGAGTGCCTCACTGATCTAACCTCTTGTTTCATTTAGGTAGCACTATTAGGAACTGAATACGCCGAACAGGCATCAACGTGCTATACACTCCACTCTGTGAACCAACACTGTGGCGAGTGCCTCATTGAACTAACCTCTTGTTTCCCTTAGGTAGCACGGTTAAAAACTGAATGCGCAGAACCAGCAGCAAAGAGCCATACGCTTTACTCTGTGAAACAACACAGTGGCGAGGGCCTCACTGAACTAACCTCTTGTTTCATTTAGGTAGCACGGTTAAAAACTGAATGCGCAGAACCAGCAGCAAAGAGCCATACGCTTTACTCTGTGAAACAACACAGTGAGGAGTGCCTCACTGAACCAGCCTCTTAGTTTCTTTTAGTTAGCACGGTTAAGAACTGAATGCGCAGAACAGGCAGCAAATTGCTACATACTCCACTCTGTGAAGGAACACTTTGGCGAGTGCCTCACTGAACTAACCTCTTGTTTCATTAAGGTAGCAATGCTAGGAATTGAATGCGCAGAACGGGCAGCAAGGTGCTATACACTCCACTCTGTGAACCAACCCTGTGGCGAGTGCCTCATTGATCTAACCTCTTGTTTCATTTAGGTAGTGCCGTTAAGAACTGAATGCGAAGAACAGGGAGCAAAGTGCTACATACTCCACTCTGTGAATCAACACTGTGACGAGTGCCTCATTGAAATAACCTCTTGTTTCACTTAGGTAGCACGGTTAAAAACTGAATGCGCAGAACCAGCAGCAAAGAGCCATACGCTTTACTCTGTGAAACAACACAGTGACGAGTGCCTCACTGAACTAACCTCGTCTTTCATTTAGATAGCACGGTTAAAACCTGAATGCACAGAACTAGCAGCAAAGAGACATACGCTTTACTCTGTGAAACAAAACAGTGGCGAGTGCCTCACTGAACTAACCTCTTGTTTCATTTAGGTAGCACGGTTAAAAACTGAATGCGCAGAACCAGCAGCAAAGAGCCATATGCTTTATTCTGGGAAACAACACAGTGGCGAGTGCCTCATTGAACTAACCTCTCGTTTCTTTTAGTTAGCACGGTTAAGAACTGAATGAGCAGGACAGGCAGCAAATGCTACATACTCCACTCTGTGAAGGAACACTTTGGCGAGTGCCTCACTGAACTAACCTCTTGTTTCATTTAGGTAGCACGGTTTTAAAACCTGAATGCGCAGAAGTAGCAGCAAAGAGCCGTACGCTTTACTCTGTGAAAAAAACAGTGGCGAGAGCCTCATTGAACTACCCTCTTGTTTCCCTTAGGTAGCACGGTTAAAAATTGAATGCGCAGAACAAGCAGCAAAGAGACATACGCTTTACTTCTGTGAAACAAAACAGTGGCGAGTGCCTCACTGAACTAACCTCTTGTTTCATTTGGGTAGCACTGTTAAGAACTGAATGTGAAGAACAGGGAGCAAAGTGATACATACTCCACTCTGTGATGGAACACTTTGGCGAGTGCCTCATTGAACTAACCTATTGTTTCAATTAGTTAGCAAGGTGAAAAACTGAATTCCTAGAACTAGCAGCAAAGAGCCTTATGTTTTCCTCTGTGAAACAACACAGTGGCGAGTGCCTCACTGAACTAACCTCTTGTTTCATTTAGGTAGCACTGTTAGGAACTGAATGCACAGAACAGGTATCAACGTGCTATACACTCTACTCTGTGAACCAACACTGTGGCGAGTGTCTCAATGAACTAACCTCTTGTTTCATTTAGGTAGCACGGTAAAAACCTGAATGCGCAGAAGTAGCAGCAAAGAGCCTTACGCTTTACTCTGTGAAACAACACAGTGGCGAGTGCCCTCACTGAACTAACCTCTCGTTTCTTTTAGTTAGCACGGTTAAGAACTGAATGCGCAGGACAGGCAGCAATGCTACATACTCCACTCTGTGAAGGAACACTTTGGCGAGTGCCTCACTGACTAACCTCTTGTTTCACTTAGATAGCACGGTAAAAAACTGAATGCGCAGAATGAGCACCAAAGAGCCCTAAGCTTTACTCTGTGAAACAACACAGTGGCGAGGGCCTCATTGAACTAACCTCTTCTTTCCCTTAGGTAGCACGGTTAAAAACTGAATGCGCAGAACAAGCAGCAAGGAAGCATACGCTTTACCCTGTGAAACAACACAGTGGCGAGTGCCTCACTGAACTAACCTCTTGTTTCATTTAGGTAGCATGCTAGGAATTGAATGCGCAGAACGGGCAGCAAGGTGCCATACACTCCACTCTGTGAACCAACACTGTGGCGAGTGCCTCCTTGATCTAAGCTCTTGTTTCAGTTAGGTAGCACGGTTTAAAAACTGAAAGCGTATAGACAAGGAGCAAAGAGCCATCGCTTTACTCTGTGAAACAACACAGTGGCGAGTGACTCACTAAACTAACCTCTTGTTTCATTTAGGTAGCACGGTTTAAAACCTGAATGCGCAGAAGTAGCAGCAAAGAGCCGTACGCTTTACTCTGTGAAACAACACAGTGGCGAGTGCCTCACTGAACTAACCTCTTGTTTCATTTAGGTAGCACTGTTAGGAACTGAATGCGCAGAACAGGCCAGCAAGGTGCTATACCACTCCACTCTGTGAACCAACACTGTGGCGAGTGCCTCATTGAAACTAACCTCTTGTTTCACTTAGGTAGCACGGTTAAAAACTCAATGCGCAGAACTAGCAGCAAAGAGCCATATGCTTTATTCTGGGAAACAACACATTGGCGAGTGCCTCATTGAACCTAACCTCTCGTTTCTTTTAGATAGCACGGTTAAGAAATGAATGCGCAGAACAGGCAGCAAATTGCTACATACTCCACTCTGTGAAGGAACACTTTGGCGAGTGCGTCACTGAAACTAACCTCCTGTTTCACTTAGATAGCACGGTTAAAACCTGAATGCGGAGAACTAGCAGCAAAGAGCCATACGCTTTACTCTGTGAAACAACACAGCGGCGAGTGCCTCACTGAACTAACCTGTTTCATTTACGTACCACGGTTAAAAACTGAATGACTAGAACTAGCAGCAAAGAGCCATACGCTTTACTCTGTGAACCAACACTGTGGCGAGTGCCTCACTGAACTAACCTCTTGTTTCATTTAGGAAGCACGGTTAAAAAATGCGAAAAAACTACCAGCAAAGAGCCGTACGTTTTTACTCTGTGAAACAACACAGTGGCGAGTGCCTCAATGAACAACCTCCTTTGTTTAATTTAGGTAGCAATGCTAGGAATTGAATGCGCAGAACGGGCAGCAAGGTGCTATACACTCCACTCTGTGAATCAACACTGTGATGAGTGCCTCATTGAAATTACCTCTTGTTTCACTTAGGTAGCACGGTTAAAAACAGAATGCGCAGAACAAGCAGCAAAGTGCCTATACGCTTTACTACTCTGAAACAACACAGTGGTGTGAGTGCCTCACTGAACTAACCTCGTCTTTCATTTAGATAGCACGGTTAAAACCTGAATGCACAGAACTAGCAGCAAAGAGCCATACGATTTACTCTAGGAAAAAACACTTTGGCGAGTGCCTCACTGAACTAACCTCTTGTTTCATTTAGGTAGCACGGTTAAAAACTGAATGCCTAGAACTAGCAGCAAAGAGCCATATGCTTTACCTGTGAAACAGCACAGTGGCGAGTGCCTCATTGAACTAACCTCTTAGTTTTTTCAGTTAGCACGGAAGAACTGAATGCGCAGAACAGGCAGCAAATTGCTACATACTCCACTCTGTGAAGGAACACTTTGGCGAGTGCCTCACTGAACTAACCTCTTTTTCACTTAGATAGCCGGTTAAAAACTCAATGCACAGAACTAGCAGCAAAGAGCCATACGCTTTACTCTGTGAACAACACAGTGGCGAGTGCCTCACTGAACTAACCTCTTGTTTCATTAAGGTAGC